>CAAKHF010023575.1:14739-59047 GCA_901007745.1 Hippocampus kuda | reverse complement strand
GCCACGTGAGCTTCATTAAATAATTCGTCCGGAATGTACTGAAACCTCAACACTGATCGTCCTAAACTACTTTATTGCATGATTGTTACATCTTCGTGTGTGGTTAAAGTCGTCCCTGCGCTCTTTGAAGCTTCTCGGCCTTTTTTTTAGCTTAGCTTGCTAGCCGCTGACAAAGAAGACGCGTTTGTGATGGATACTTTGGCTCAGCGCAGTTCAAGTGTGAACTAAAAGTGCTGTGATTTTCGTGTGAAAATGTGCGAAAGAAAGATAGTCAAGTACGGAGAGGAGCTTTGTGGAGCACAAGAGCAGAACGGGCGACATCGTCAGCCGCTGGACGCTGTTTGCAAGAAGCCTGGAGTTGTGTTGAACAAAACAGGTTCGTCACCTGTCCAGTCAATACTTTTTTTTGGCCATATTTTCTGTATTATTCTTAAGGCAATCTTCGTGTGTGATGTCACGATCGATATAAATTGACATCCCAACATGTGTCCTGTGCATCTGATGCTGTCTCCCAGATTTCAGATTCACAAATTTGGTTTTCACCAAGGCTTAGATTCTGTCAGAAGACTGTTAATTTTGTTTTCCATCCCTGATACGCAATTTGCAGCTACACAATGTGTTTAACCACGTTAGCTGGCCACCCATAGTTTGTAAGCAGTTGGGATGGCCCGAAGTAACATGCACCAAGCATTTCCTTTCCCTTTTCCATCAAATTCATTAATGAAATGCACACTGGCTAACATCCGAAGTGTCTTTGTGGCCCGACACAGTGGCGTACTGGCCACCATTTATGTCGGACACTGGATGTATTCTTTTTTTTTTTTAAATTATCTGAGGAAAATGTGTTATGGGCGTGACGAGTTAACAATATCAAAGTTACCAGAGCCTGACTTGACCAAACTATGTCTGTTTTGTGTCTCGAAGACATCAGTGAAAGATATCTTGGTCCTGAGTGGCAGGAGCCCGAGTTCCCCGTTGTGAAAAAGGAGGAGTTAGAGCCCCCACATGTCCAAGAGGAGGAGCAGCCAGAGTGCCCCAAAATAAAAAAAGAGGAGCAGCTGCCAGTGTCCATGAAGGAGGAGGGAGATTTCACAGAGTTTCCAGTGGCTGGTGTCCATTTGAAGACTGAAGATGAAGGTCAGTCTGAAGAGAGCAAAGGGGTGGAGCCTCCAAGCAGCAACTCCAGTCGACATGTGACAACAGAAATTGATGCAGAGCACTGTGGAGGTTCACAAGCAGACAGCCGGACTGGCAAAAAACCTTTTGATTGCTCAGTTTGTGGTAAAAAAATATCTCAGAATGCAAGCTTACACACAAGAGCCCAGACTGGTGAGATACCTTTTGCTTGCTCGAATTGTGGAGAAAGACTTTCTTTCAAGGAAACCTTGAAAAACCACGCAAGAACTCATGCTGTTGAGAAACCTTTTGCCTGTTCAGTTTGTTCTCAAAGATTTTCCATAAAGTGTAACTTGATTCAACACACAAGAACCCACACTGGTGAGAAACCTTTTGGATGTTCCGTTTGTGGTCGAAGATTTTGTCAAAAGGGAACCTTAACCATACACACAAGAACCCACACTGGTGAGAGACCCTTTGCCTGTTTGATTTGTGGTCAGAGATTTTCTCTAAAAGGTAACTTGATACCACACAGAAGAACCCACACCGGTGAGAAACTTTTTTCATGCTCGGTTTGTGGTAAAAGGTTTTCTTGGAAGCAAAGCTTAACTTTCCACACTAGAACCCACACTGGTGAGAAACCTTTTGTGTGTTCAGTTTGTGGTCGAAGATTTTCTCGAAAGGGAACCTTGAGACAACACACAAGAACCCACACTGGTGAGAAACCTTTTGCTTGCTCAGTTTGTGGCCATAGTTTCTCCTGTAAGGGACACTTATTAAGACACACAAGAACCCACACTGGTGAGAAACCTTTTGGATGTTCCGTTTGTGGGCAAAGATTTTCTTTAAAGGGTAACTTGATGCAACACACAAGAACCCACACCGGTGAGAAACCTTTTGGATGTTCCGTTTGTGGGCAAAGATTTTCACTAAAGAAAAACTTGAGACGACACACAAGAACTCACACTGGTGAAAAACCCTTTACCTGCTCAGTTTGTGGTGAAAAATTCACAAATAAGGATAAAACCAAGAGGCACAAGTGTGCTGGTGAAGATAGTGGTGATCTGTGAAGCTTTCGCTGATCTCATTTTAGCATTTACGTTTAAAAGAATGTACAGTACAGAACGCACATCATTCTTGTGCGCACTAGCTGTTGGGCTGCTACCACCGAATGAAACATCTGTGTACTTTTGGTGGATGTTGAATGTTACATCAACCCGCAAAGGGGCTACAGATCTAAAAATAGCTGCCAGCTATGTGGCACGTTTGCATGTAAATGTCTATTAAAATGTACCATTCTTTGTTAAATAAAATCATTTCTTAAATTAAATGTCCATCTTTAATATTGAAGGTAATGAGAATGAGTGATTTGTAATCAATATGTTCTTAAATCTATATTGCAAGCACTTTGAAATAACGTTTTGAGTAATGAATTAGAGGTACAGAATCCAATACAGTATGCACATAATGGTGATATTTTTTACATCACCAACAGAGGGCGCCATAGATGGCTCAAGGAAAAGCCGAGGAAAAATAGTGAAATGCATAACGCACTCACTAAACATGGAAAGTCGGGCCCATTTTAAAACAAGGTAGCGATTGAAAGTGTGGCCACCAAAACTCCCCTAATATTACCCAATTTTTACAAAATGGACAGTAAGATAAGATATCCTTTATTTGTCCCACACTGGGGAAATTTAGTCTACAGCAGCAAGATTGTGGGTAGAAAGAAGAAAAAAAACACTGTTCAATTAAGTGCAATATAAACACAAATATGGATAAGGTCGCAGTGCTATTTACAATTGGTTTCACATTTAATTAAATTTTATTATTATTTATTTATTTATTCAGCAGCCTGACAGCAGTCGGTAGGAACGAGCGGCGGTATCTCTCCGTCTTGCAGCGCGGGTGTAACAGTCTCTGGCTGAAGGAGCTACCTAGTGCTGACAGGGCGGGCTGGAGGTAGTGGGAGGGACTGACCATCATAGCTTTTAGCTTAGTTAGCATCCTACTGTTGCCCACGTCCTCCAGAGTGTCGAGGGAGCAGCCCAGGACAGAACTGGCCTTCCTGACTAGTCGCTCCAATTTCTTCCTGTCCCGGGCCGAGATGCTGAGTAGTAGTCGAACAAAGCCCCAGATTTAAAATCAATACTATTCTTAATGAGCAATAACACGATTTTTTTAAGTAACTGCGACAAGCAATCAAAATCATAATGAAATGGAATGTACACTCTCAATTTAAGTCTTTGTGTGGCCCTTAAAAGGACCTTTTTTGTCACACAACGGAAGGCAGGGTTGAGAGTTTAACCACCAAAGCCGTAGAGAGTACGTCCTTGTCTCTTCAGAGCGTACACCACATCCATGGCGGTGACAGTCTTCCTCTTAGCGTGCTCAGTGTAGGTGACAGCGTCGCGGATGACGTTCTCCAAGAAAACCTTCAGCACGCCACGTGTCTCTTCATAGATCAGGCCCGAAATTCGCTTGACTCCTCCGCGACGAGCGAGGCGACGGATAGCGGGTTTGGTAATACCCTGGATGTTATCGCGGAGAACTTTGCGATGACGCTTGGCGCCTCCTTTCCCCAGACCTTTTCCTCCCTTTCCACGGCCTGACATCTTGGAATTAGTTGACCGTCGAGCTGAACTTGAGAGATGACCTCGACTCGCTCACAGAGGGCGTTCTTATTTCAAGACAACGGACCTGAAAGAGGACAGCCCGGGCATTTTGCTAGGACTGACGTCACTATGGCCAGCCCCTTCCACTTCGCTCAATATTCAACCTGTTTAGTAGCGACAGTATAACACGAATACAGATTTTTTTTTTGAACGCCGATTGTCAATTGATCTCAGAGTTCAGTGGAAAATGTTGTTCCCGTGACATTTACTTTTGTTTTTAAGATTAATGGAAGGCTTTAACCGCAAAGTTGGTCCTTTTTCAACACAGATGAGGAGAAGCGGGTCGGAAAAAGAATGTATGAATCACGCGAAATTCGCCAGTGTAAATAAACGTGGTATAATTACATTGAACAAACTAGTTATATACAGTGCATTGTTAGACACATGAAAACGTGAATAATTTAGACAGTCACCGTGAATGACTTTCCCCCAAACCAAATTCTGCTGGCTTTGACGGATCTGTGTTAGATCCACTACAATGACAGTGCACTTTGAAACTACTTGTTTTAGGGGTCATTTATTACTTATGAGCTTTGCGAACATCCGAAGATTAAAAAAAATGCTATGGGAACGCTGTATGAAAGGAGTAGTCGGCCTTTTTTTAAGAATCAATTTTCTTTCTTTTCTAGTGTAGTTCATACAAGCATAGCGTATCGATATGGACGTTCATTTGAATAGCATCAGTTTTTTTTCATCCAGTTGTTAAAGCCGCTTGCTTATGTTTTTGTGCACCATAATTGTGAATATTTCTGACTATAATCAACTCATGTGGAATTGTACTCTTTAAGAAACAAGTGGATGGCTCTTAAAAGAGCCTTTTGGGGAGTTAAGATAGCGAAAATCTATTTAGCTTTGCCAGCCTTCTCGGTCTTCTTGGGAAGAAGTACAGCCTGGATGTTGGGCAACACGCCGCCCTGTGCGATTGTGACACCGCCGAGAAGTTTGTTGAGCTCTTCGTCATTCCGGACAGCCAGCTGCAGGTGGCGTGGGATGATCCTGGTCTTCTTGTTGTCGCGGGCAGCGTTGCCGGCCAACTCCAAGATTTCAGCAGTCAAGTATTCGAGCACGGCCGCCAAGTAGACCGGTGCGCCGGCACCGACGCGCTGAGCATAGTTGCCTCTGCGTAGAAGTCTGTGGACTCTGCCCACTGGAAACTGGAGTCCAGCACGAGAGGACCTAGTCTTAGCCTTTGCTCTGGCCTTGCCGCCGGTTTTGCCACGTCCAGACATGTCGGTAACTTGAGGAGGTGAATAGTTGAGATGTTCTCACTGCTCTGTCGTAGGGGTACTTATACATACAGCTGCTGCTCACTCATTGGTCAACCTGCTGCGGGGAAACGGTTGTCCAATCAGCAAAGAGTTGCAATTGCTGTCGCTCTTCGTTGTGTAGGCTTCTTCGTTTTAGCCTGTGTACAAAGTGAGTCGTTGACATAAGTATTTCTCACATGATCAGCTCTAAAATAGAAGATCATGTTATTTCTAAAATATAAATAATTTATACGTTCTAAGATTATTAGTCTGACAGCCACTCCTTCGCTCCTGCTGTCTTGTAATATTATAATCGTCATTCCATTAAATCGGTGCTATTTCTTTGTAATGCCCTCAGAATAAATTGTAATGCGCTCAAAATAAACTTGAATTTATTTTTGCAACCTGATTACATTAGCATAGATATATTGAATCCCTCAAAATGTGTATTGGTCCATCTCCTGATAAAGTAATATCGCCCAAAAATCAATTGAAACGAAATATGTGGGCGTGAACATTAATTATGAAAGTTATGTATGCGTATACATAATAGTATACCGCCAAACTGTTTGTGTACAAATGCGGAGGACCAAGTGTACCTTGGTGAAAAGATGTTAGCCATTTGAAATGACAAATATAACTTCTATATTTGATATAAATTTATGATTTATGAGACTCTGGATAGTGATGTAGCCTGTGTGACTTTGATGGCTTGCCTGCCATGGAATATACTGTATTTCGTGTCTCTTAATTTTGTGTTGTATTTTGCTTCGTGCTTTATATTGTGGACTTACAACAAAGTGAAAATTTCTGAAGCAAGTCAAAATAATTGTGTTATCTGAGTTAATCATGGGAGCAAAGTGAAGCATTAAGTCACTATGCTACCAATGAAAGATGCATATCTCATGAGAGGTGTAGATATTGACATTGGACAAGATGGAGGAATGTTTCATTTAGGTGTCATTGTGGTGGCTCTTAAAAGAGCCGTTGTGGTGATGAGGAGAAAGCCTAAGCCCTCTCGCCTCGGATCCTACGGGCCAGCTGAATGTCTTTGGGCATGATAGTGACCCGCTTGGCGTGGATAGCGCACAGATTGGTGTCCTCAAACAGACCCACCAGGTAGGCCTCGCTCGACTCTTGCAGCGCCATGACCGCCGAGCTCTGGAAGCGCAGGTCGGTCTTGAAGTCCTGAGCAATCTCCCTAACTAGGCGTTGGAATGGCAGTTTACGAATCAGAAGCTCAGTCGACTTCTGGTAGCGGCGGATCTCGCGGAGAGCCACAGTACCAGGCCGATAGCGGTGAGGCTTCTTGACGCCGCCGGTAGCCGGCGCGCTCTTCCGGGCTGCCTTTGTGGCCAGCTGTTTCCTGGGGGCTTTGCCGCCGGTGGACTTGCGAGCAGTCTGTTTGGTTCTTGCCATGTTCTTCACGTGTTGCTACATGGAATAGATGTCCAGGAGACTGCGAGCTGCGGACTTTATGCAGGCGAGAGAGCGCTGATTGGTGCGTTTGAGAAGAGCCTGCGCGAAAGCTGCTTGGCCACTGGACGACGTAAATTTGAATCAAACCAATCAGCATCGAGTACAGCCGACCAACGGCTTTTTGAACATGAAAAAAAGAAAACGAGTTTGCGTTTATTCGAATCAGACCTAATTACATAGCAGACATGCGCCCTCATTTATGAAATGATTTCACATTACGCCAACACTAAATGAACATTTTACTCAATATAGTTTGCTACGATGAAGTACGAAGCGATATTTCATGTTTGTGTATCAACCCAGCCATTATTTTGAGGTTGACCGTATTTTGTGTTCACAAAAGGTGTTGCTTGAAAACCGAATTCACAAACGTGTCATGTTTAGTACGATTAAAGTTATTATAGGGGTGATTTTGTCATATTAAGAGTGAAACTGATTTCTCAACAAAGGTCTCAAAAATACACTCAATTTTATTTACAGAGCACGTTTAAAACAACCATAGGCTGCAAACAAAGTGCTAATCATAAAAGTAAAAAAATAGACATCAGTTAAGACGATAAACGATTAACCCAAACAGTGAACACAATAAATCACTTAAACAATGCAGATTCTCATGCTCATACAGCCACTTTCATATTCATATAATTCCAATGATTTTGATGTGAGAGGAATTTCTAATACGTGTAGTAAGTGTAGTAATTATCATTGTGTACATTAAAAACACTTGTTACAACGTCTAAAATATAACTTTACACAAATGTTTCATTTAAAGTTGGTGAATGTTCAAACACTTCCATGTGAATCGGACATAAATGAATAGGAATGCTCTTTATATGAGAGGTGGTGGCTCTTAAAAGAGCCTTTTTATGTGACGCTGTGCTGAAACACTTCACTTCTTCTTGGCGGCGGCTTTCTTGACCGTTTTGGGCTTGGAAGCCTTCTTGGCAGGGGCCTTCTTGGCGGGGACCGGCTTCTTAGCCGCGGGGGCGGCTTTTTTGGGGGTCACCACCTTCTTGGTGCTCTTGACCGGCTTCTTAGTTTTCTTTGGCGACACAGATTTCTTGGCAGCTTTCTTGACGGTGGCCTTGGCTGCGGTAGTTTTGGACTTCTTGCTCGCTAAAGTCTTCTTGGCAGCAGCAGCAGCTTTCTTAGGTTTGGCGGGAGACTGCTTCGCCTTAGCGGGTGCTTTCGCTTTCGGTGTCTTGGCATCGGGCTTCTTGTTCATTTTAAAGGAGCCGGAAGCGCCGGTGCCCTTGGTCTGAACAAGGACCCCCTTAGCCACCATGCTTTTGATGAGAGTCTTGAGGCGAGATTTGTTCTTCTCGATGTCGTAGCCTTTGCTCGCCAGGTATTTCTTGAGAGCGGCCAGGGAGACGCCATTGCGCTCTTTGGACGCGGCCACAGCTTCGAGGATGAGTTCAGTGGCGCTGGGTCCCGGTGTTTTGGGCTTGGACGCCGTCTTCTTCTTGGTACTGCTTTTCGCCGGGGCGGCGGGCGCTGGAGCGACTTCTGCCATTTTCTAGGTTGCTTGCCGTCGAACAAAAAATGCTGACTTTGAGTCAGTTCGCTTGAGATACAGTATTTAAACGTCACATGAGAACCGGAGAGAGTCAAGCCATGAGAACCGTGGAGAGTCAACCAGTCCTCTGCGGTTATAGTGCGTTGACTTGTGTTTTCTGCGCGCGCTTGAAACGCTACAAAATCACACAAAAAATATCATTGACACTCAAATTGATCTTAGGTGATAGAAAACATGTACTGCTCTAGATTGAAGTGATTTACAACTCGCTGGCTTGCTCTGGTTTCTCTGCAGAGGCTCCAAACGGTACCTCTTTGTTGGCGCTAGCGACGAGGCTGGATGATTTTCCTCACTTATTCATCTTCTAAAAGATTGAAAATCGCTCACAGAGCATTACACATTGTATTACGGATGACAGAACAAGTTTTTCCAGGCATCCAAAGGGCAAATTGACAAATGTTGATGATCATTCCGGAGCAAATCAACGTTTTTGTGATGGCAGCAAACACACTGAACTGTTTAATGTACTGCTTCCTGTGAGCGCCTCAATAACTTAATATTTTGCATGAAAGCAACAATTCAAGTTTTCAACGTACTCTTATGCTGTTCTATTCAATCATATTTAAGTGCAAACGAAAAAAAACCATGCGTATTACTAGAATGGATTTAAGTAGAACTGGAGCAAGGAAGCCACAATGGTTTCTGAATGAATAGCGCAGTATGTGCACATATGTATGTACTTTTTGTAAATAAATCGTTTTTATGTTTGTGGATGTGATCCATTTCATAACTATGGCATCCCAGGTGTCTCAATTATCATGCATTGTATTGGATAAAAAACAATTTGTTTCCCTCGGTTATTTTGCTGCGGAAATTCGATTCTACTACCATATATTATAAAGATAAGAAGCCCTTTATTTGTCTCACAATGGAGAAATTCCCAGTTTACAGCAGCAAAATTATGAAAGGGAGAAAGGAGAAGGCAAAAAGTATAGAAATAATAATGCTGTTATTGTACAGAAAAAAAATTGTCATTTGAATTGCTGTTCAAGTTCAGATTGGTATCGTTTAAGACATTGTTGCTAGACACTAATTGCTGTTATTTCTTGATCATATTTAAATACACATTTTTCACGTGGAAAAAACATGTTGATACAACTCGTTTTAATGCAAGAAACCCCCTTCATGGTTCTAACAGAAATAAGTTCAACTGGGAAAAGTAAAGACATTTGAAAACATGAGTTCAAATAAAAGTGAAACATGCCCCTGTGGTTAATTTTCAATATTTGCCCATGCTTGATTCATTTGGGGTTTTCCACAATTCAGCAAAAATCAATGTTCATCTTTTATACGTCTTAAATGTACTTTGGTCAGTTTCAAACTGTTTTAGTGACGTTTTTTTTCTGTCATTCAGAGTTAGAAAAAAACGTTTTCAACAATAATTACTACTGCCTGTGTGAAATTGTGAGGAACCATACGTGCAATGTGCCTTCAATAAAAAGACAATTATAAACAGTGACAATGGTTGGACATATTCCGTACCATTTCAAAAGGCAGAAATGGACTAGAGAACACTTCCTTTGAACCCCCCATGACTTATAAAACTCTGGACTCGTCCCCCGCGGGACATTCTATGAATCATTTTGAGTTACGTATTTGTAAATTTGCAAACATCGCTTGCACTTTTTACATGTATTTCACACACAAAAACGTGACAGCTAATCCACAATACATAAAAGTATGCTATTTGTAGAGTACTGTAGTCTATTCTCTACATGTAAAATGTCACACTTTGGTAATTAGTGTGCACAAAAGTAATTTAGTGAAAGTAAAAACCTTCGGCCAGGCAGGGATATACTTTTAATTTTCGGTAAGAACCTAGTGCGTGATAAAAGCTCATCTTCTCCACACACACACAAACGAAGCAAAACTCTTTGATGAAGGTGGGTGGCTCTTAAAAGAGCCTTTGGTTGGGATGTTGACGAGACCATTCACTTGGAGCTAGTATACTTGGTTACGGCCTTGGTCCCCTCAGACACGGCGTGCTTGGCCAGCTCACCGGGAAGCAGGAGACGCACGGCGGTCTGGATCTCTCTGGACGTGATGGTGGAGCGCTTGTTGTAGTGAGCCAAGCGGGAAGCTTCGGAAGCGATTCGCTCGAAGATGTCGTTGACGAACGAATTCATGATACTCATAGCCTTGGAAGAGATCCCGGTGTCGGGATGGACCTGCTTGAGTACCTTGTACACGTAGATGGCGTAACTCTCCTTCCTGCCCCTCTTTCGCCTCCTACCGGGTTTGCCCGGAGCCTTGGTGACGGCTTTCTTGGAACCCTTCTTGGGCGCAGACTTGGCAGGTTCAGGCATGTTGCTCAAGGCGATCAGACAAGGTCCAGAATAACGTGGGCGGGGGGGAGAAACGGTCAGAGTTCTTATAGAGACTTGTATGCAAATTATACTCTGCCACCGCCACTTTTTGATTGGCTGATAGAATCTCGGACCTTACTGGGAGCTTTCAAGCAAACCAGTAAAGGTGATTCACGATCACGTGGTCAAGTCCTTTGTTTAATTTTTACAGCCTACGTTTTAAAAACGACGTAAAGGTTTATTCCAAAAGACACTTTCTTGTTCACCGGGAAGTCCTTAATATGGCAAACCCAAAATGTAAGTACGGCTCCTTAGCCCATACGACTAACTGCTGCATACAGTCCATTCCACAGTTCCACATGAGGAAAAAAAAAACAAGTCAGTTGAATAAGAATAATAAAAAAAACTCCTTTATCTTTCCCTTTCCATCTCTACATTATATTCAGAACACATCAGCAGAAAAATATTAACTTGAATTCAACCGGATGTACACGAGGCGCGTTCTATTCAACAAGTCACGAAGATCAAAATTAAATTATATTTTCAAATGTGTGAATCAAAGTAAAAAGTCGTCAGATATATAGACTTTTGTTTTAAAATCTTGTTTATTTGCCTCAAGGGTAATTAAAGCCGCTGTGCTGTTGTATGGTTATTCCTCTGTCATGACGGGATGAAAACATTAAATTACACCACCTGTTGGAAAAACCGAGTGACTGTACGTCCAGCCTTTTGTGAAAGCAAATGTTTTCTTCTACTTCTTAAACGGTCTTATTTTTGCTGTGGTTTAAAATAGGTTCTGTACTCCTATTTCTATGCATGTTTGAAAAAAAAAACATTGTATATACAATTACATTGATATTGAATATTATAGCCACTGTATTAAGTTTGCAGTAAAATCGTGGGAACAAACTGGAATAAAATGCAAAAATTAATATTTTGCAAGTTAGAAAAATGCCTGTTTTCATCAGATGTAGTGATTATGTTTTTAACTAAACATTAGAATTGAATAAACAGTTTTGCCTGTCTTTACCATCCTACGGTGATCTAATCGGATTTGTGGAACACAATCTCACATGGAAATTGTGCTGCCTGCAAGTTTGATATGTGTGTGTAGCATTCAGACAGACAACTGCAATTTGATGTAATGGCCATTTATTTTGGATCTAGCAAGAAACCCCAATATATCAATTTGAGATTTTCACATTTCCTGCAGATTATTTTTAAATAAAATAAAATTTGTGACATAAATTTAACTAATGCGCATGGAATGTTTTCCCTTTTTCGAACGCGTAGTGGTCCTTAAAAGGACCGTTTGGTTTTGCCGATGGGCCAGGACAAGACTTAACCGCCGAATCCGTAGAGAGTACGTCCTTGTCTCTTCAGAGCGTACACCACATCCATGGCAGTGACAGTCTTCCTTTTGGCATGCTCGGTGTAGGTGACAGCGTCTCGGATGACGTTCTCCAGGAAGACTTTGAGCACGCCTCGGGTCTCCTCGTAGATCAGGCCGGAAATGCGTTTGACTCCGCCGCGACGAGCCAGGCGACGAATGGCGGGCTTGGTGATACCCTGGATGTTGTCGCGGAGAACTTTGCGGTGACGCTTGGCGCCTCCTTTCCCCAGCCCCTTTCCTCCTTTTCCACGACCAGACATTTTGTATTACCGACGGAGAGTCTTAGTAATGGTGGCGTAACGCCAGTACCTTGTATTCATTGTGAAACTGAGGACGTGTTGGAAGACAGGGGTGGTCCTTTTTTCCGGTTCTCTTCCAGTGGTCGTGGTTGGGCCTTTATCGCCACCTACTGGAAAACACACGAATAACATCCCCAAATATGTGGAGTGCCAAATTCAGGAGTGATGGTGGAGCCCTGGCTCTCAAGCGCAGATCGAGAAGGGGCTGATGCTAAACTTTTGAGTGCGCCCACACATTCAAATTGCGCGCAAACGACTCTAAATGACCCCAAAATGCGCTCATAACATAGTTCTGGGCAATCTTTTTTTTTTTTTTTTTACAATTACACTTAGAAAAAATACACGCACACCATGAAAATCCCTTTCATTCCTTTGGGGAGGACGTTTTTGGACCCTAGGTCCGGCTCTGAGTCACCCACGGTGACGTTGGGGGTATGTGCGAATCGATCTCATCTTGGTGCGTCCAAGGTTGTTTTCTATCGCATTTTTTGACCCCGAAGCGCCTTCTAGCGACTGACCCAAATATCACCTCAACCAGCCAGAGAGTGCGTCCTCTTCTGGGTACGTCTGGTACTGCAACCACCATTCATTTCTGTGTGGAGGATTTCGTTTGACCTCAACATTTGAACCTAACGACCTCGAAATGATAACCAAGGTCGACTCTACAATTTTCAAGGCCCCTGACCATAATACTGGACTTGCTTCCTGGCTCTTTGACCCTCTGTTCTCCCAGAATGGACATAAAAATGACAGTTACGACACAGAGTCAAACATCAACAATCCACCTACATTAAATCCAACCCTATTCTGCTTGGTTTTCTAGCCTTTTCTGAACTTAGTAAACACAATAAAAACACGGAAACAATGCCGACCCCCATGCTGAGTTGAAATCCAAATAATTAAATGTATAATATGGTAATATGTGATATGTTTCTCTTAACAAAACCTATTTTAAAAACTAACCAAAAAAAAGATATACGGTATGACAGAGGCATAAAGATAAACCACGTGATAGCGAGGGAACACGGCACTCTTCTCCAGTGGAATGGAGCACACAGTATGTAGAGCGTGACATAATGTACAGGCCAGCGTCACTGATTGTCTGGGCTGCTGAAGTACAGCAGACTCCAGCCATCCCTCAGCAGGTGGACTGATTGATCAAAGTCAGAACTGGTCAACCACGCATGTTATTATTAAAGACTTGTCTGCGTTGTGGCTACACTGCAACTACTTTTGAACTCTCATATGATGGAGACATCTGCTAATCATCTTATAGGGCTCCATCATCCATGCCCCGCAGGCTGTTGCAAAAATATGAGCAGATGCCAGAATTGACAGGAAGTCAGACAGATGCACACGCTCGGGAAATTACGTAAAAGATGGCTCCATATCGCAGATTTTTAGGGGTTTCTACAGTATATAGGAAAGTCTGAATAGAGTTGCCTATCTTCAGTATAATTCCACATTCTGCCGAAACATGCTGAGCAGCGCTGAGCTCTCCTGGAAAAGATGACGTCTAATTCATGGTGAGAAGAAGAAGCAGCGAAGGTCCCGAATGAGCCACCATTAAGCCATTAGTAATAGTAGTAACAAAAATGCCATGTCTGTGTGTGTTGTTGCTCCATGTCTGCTAAAGTTGTAGCTGTTTGAAGGTTTATCATGACTATGGTAGATTCCATTAGCCCATCAATGGTGTTTTGCATGTTGTGTTAGCATGAAGGTAGCAGACTTCTGTCAGACAAAATCATATGGTTAGGTTGAACGGTGCTTTTTAACAGCTGCACATTGTGTGTGTGTGTGTGTGTGTGTTTGTGTGTGTGTGTGATCCTTGTTGTTTTTATCCCCAATTTTGCTGTTGTTTGACAGTGGCAGTTTTGAACAACAAAAATTTACAATATCTTCATTTCAACAATTAGAAAAGTTGAAAACTTAAAAGTTACATTTCCATAATATACCCCACCAAGTAAAGTTTGATTCTGAAACAAATTTATCCACTTACTGGAAACGATCCATTTTGGAAACAAATATGCACAACCATTGTTACTCTGAGTGTCACGTGACCAGGTGGTCTACCAGAAAGTGGATTTGGACCGCAAACTGTTGACAATTACAAGAGACAGTAAGTGCCTGTGTGTGTGTTTAGAGACTGGGGCTTACCGTGTAATAACTGTGATTACAAAAAGCGCGTCCCTTGATGAAACCAGGAACTTGATGTGACAATACAGAATGCGTCTGTCCAACCCCAGCGGACGGACGCACTTGCGGTGGTTATCCAACGGGGGCGCTGTGGGGGTGGATTTACAGTGCTGTCCTTTGGCAGGAGTGATCCTGCAATTTGGTCTTCATCAAGGGATCTCTGCGGACGCAGAAAATTATATCCCAATGGCACGATCGCTACTCTATACGGTTTGATAGCATTTTTAAACTCAAGTTAAAACGTCAGCGTTTTTACTTTCCAAACCCAAACGGCCCGTTGAAGATGTTTATTCTTTTCAAATAGAAAGAACTCGACTCATGGTCGTTGTTAAAAGAGGATGACTGTGAAACTACACATACATACAAAGGAAAAGCAGATAACAGTGGTGGTCAGTAGATTTGACCTTGATGTGCGGCCTGCGTGACATACTCCACTTCATATGTACACTGTATGGATGACATAATTTTTTTATGGGGGTAAAAACTGGTCCCACAAGCTTTTTAGTATTCACGTGAGCTGCAGCTGTTTGATGTGGTGGTCGAGGGAGCTTCACTGTGTCCTTACTTGTCTTTCGTGTCTTATGTGGTTCTTTTTATGAAGACAAAGTCCGTGCTGCATTCAAGGACTGTGACTATTCTAAAGTGGCAGCCCAAAAAACACGTTTGCCTCTTTTAATTACGTCTTTCAAGTCAATGTACTCTGTATTTGTTCTAAATAGAAAAGCATCAAGGCAGCCAGGTGGACAAGCGTTTCTGTTCTTTTGGAGGTTTGTGCGTGCGTGGCTTTTGTCCGACTTCCGCTCCCCGTTCCAAAATCAAACAACTTAGTAGCTACCATGAAGCAGGACACATAGTCCATCGGTATGAATGTTAATGTGAACGCTTGTGCATCTCTACGTGTCCTGCGACCGCTCCGGGGTTAATTTACTTTTCTTTTCACAAGTGCGTGCGTGTCCACAACGTTGCTCTCCGACCTCCAAAAGCTGTTATGTAAGTGTCATTGGAGGTATGCATGATCCGCCACTTTTGCAGCTGGCATAGTTGCACACACTTATGCGCAGTTTGAAGAGCGACGCATTGTCAGAGCAATTTCATTTTTCCATTTTCTAGGGTGAAAATGTGCATCCAAATTAGCACCTCGGGGAGCAAATAGCTCAAAGTATGATGCAGCTCAGCTCACTTCTGCACCACGTATGTATTATTATTCCAATTATAATTCATATTAATATAATGTATAATGATTGAATGCAAATGGAAACTGCTGTACTTTTCCATACTATCATTACTATTATAACAATAATTATTTGATTTCTCTACAATAAGGGCTTGTGTTTGAATAAATACTTTCATGACAACAGATATCCTTAGATTATTATAAGAATCATAATGAAGACTAGATCTTCTTTTTTCCTTCTTCTATTCTATTTTTAGCAACATAAAGATCAACTTCCTGTTTGTATTGACACGAATAATTATCACATGGCACACTTATTTTATTTTAGCTGGAAAAAGCAAAAAGTCACAACAAAAACAACTTGACTTTCACCAGAGGAGGAATATATTACTTAATGTGAGCAAAATGATTGGCCAATTGAACAAGAAAATTTGACTTGGCACAATTTCTTAAAATGAGTAACCTTAGCTAGCCAAAAAATAAATAAAATTAACAATAATTGGTTCAGCATCAACCTTTGCAGCATGTCTCGATGATCCCAAAGCTGCTCTGCTCCATATGTTGACCGAACGAAACAGTGAGCATTTGAACCGTCTCGGCGGCCGTATTTTCTTTTCATCATCGCGCGCCCGAGGACTTAATGGCGTCGATCAGTGATGGCGTGGCGGTAGCAGGGGCACAGAAGCTGCCTTTCGCCACGTAAACAGATGCGTGAGTCAACAGCGTGACTTTTGCCAGAGGAAGGAGTTAAAAGGCCACACTTTCATGTGGCGCCTAAATGAAGCCTTTTGATGGCTACGCCAGTCAAACGGGCCTTAGTGAGTCTCCTTCATGGGGCCAAATCTCGGGACCCCGACACAGGTCCACTGTTCTCACTTTCAAAAGTGTGTGTGTCTCTTTCCGACCTGTTTGACTTTGTGCAGGAAGTTCAGTGAGCACTTACAGTGAGGTGTGACTCCTACTACGATATTAATTAGCTCTTGGATAAAAGGCCTCATTTAAAGCAGAGCACACATCAGACATCCAGGACTGGACTGTGCTATCTTCTATATTGAACTCTTACCACAGGTTGGAAAACTGCCTAATCCTGGAAGATTAAAATACAGACAGAAAACTTCAACTATTTGACAATGCACATTTTATTGAGCCACTAAGGACAAGATAGGACTGTCCTTTTTGGACTAATTCACTGCCTTCACAGTTCTCAGCAGTTTTAGAGCAATTTGACTGATCCTTCACGATCCATCAGAATATTGTGTTCAGTGACAATACGAGCATCGAACCTATCAAAAGAACGAGTTTATTCTCTTCTTTCAACAAAAAAAAAAGGCTTCCACCTTTCTCTGTCCTTTAGTAATCATCAGTAGAACATTGGTTGGTTTTCACTTAAAACAGGGGAGCCTGACCAAAAAGCAAATGCACTTCAAACATATTGGCAATGATGTGCCTACACTGCCAATTCATAAATAACGGAAAGCATGTCATTTCATAAAACACCTCACCTCTGAAATGGGCAGAGAGCCTCATTTTAGGGGCTCGCAAACTCCGCCCATATTCGGACTTCCTGAATGGAGCGGTCGGCGGGTCGCCCGCATGGTCGCCTTAGGGGAGAGAGTAAGTGTCCGTGTGTTAAAGTATGCTTCAAATTAAAGTAGAACTGAGTGTGCAACCTCAGTTGCGCTCCTCAAACTGTAATTGAAGTAAGCATGGTGCGGTGTCCTTTTGTAGATAAAACTGCGATGAAAATTAAGGAATATAGATCTCTAATGTGTGTGCGTGGTGCGCGTCACCGTCATCGTGTGCGCGAAAAGTGAGAAGAGCGCATTATTGCTCACGCGCGCTGATAAAAGGGAACATTGTCGCTGTTTTTGTGTACTTTTGGGACTACATTGCGGTGGCCGTGACGCACTCTTCTTCTCTGAGGCACATTACAGCTTCTGAGTTGGAGGCGCTAGTGAGCGATGTCTGCCGTCCTGTGGTTATCACTGGTATTACATCTTTCAATGGCTAAGCAACCCAATTTTTTTACGTGAGATTTTGTAATTAATCGAGAACGTGACTAGTTAAGTCTGAGCATCTCTAATGCCCCTTGCGAGTGTTTTTGTTTTGTATTTGTGTACTTCACCGGAGCAAAACGTAGCTGAAGCTCACTATTTATTCAAATTTGCGCTTGCAACACGAAGCAAAGAAATAATAATAATAATAATACATTTTATTTGAAGCGCCTTTCACAACACTCAAGGACACTTTACAAACAGCAGTAAACAGAGCAAACAATGAACAAATAAAATAAATAAAACCACAGATAAAATTATAAATAAAAGATAAAATTTAGGTAGAATAGGCCAGTCTGAAAAGGTGAGTTTTGAGATGGGTTTTGAATGTGGGAAGAGTGGGTTTTGAATGTGGGAAGAGAGTCAATGTTGCGAATATTGGGTGGAAGTGAGTTCCAGAGTTTGGGGGCAGAGCGGCTGAAGGCTCTGCACCCCATTGTGCTGAGACGGGAACTGAGAAATGAACCAAGCGACAGAAGTCTGAAGTTGGCACACTCATAAGCCAAGGTGCCACTATATTCAACAGTATTTTCTGGTACCTGAAAATCTATTTAACTTAAGTTAGTATTTGTACTTTGTGACTTCCTGCCCCCAACCACAAAACAAATTATCCCTGGGGGCTCTTTTTTTCATGGCATAAACCTTTCAAACTGTCTTAAAGTCAGTTGAGGAGATCCAGGCGCAGATAAACGGAGTGTCCGGAGGCTTGCGCTTCAGACTCCAGCTTTAGACAAGCCTGTCATTAAGGTTGCCTTTAGTGGGACAAGTGTGGCGTTCGGAGCCACAAGGCCTCAACTCGGGACTCAATCGTCTTTGTGTGGCTGCTGGCACCCAAAATACACAGCTGGGGATTAGTCAGCACGGGCTTTAGCAGCCTGTGTGTGTGTGTGTGTGTGTGTGTGTGTGTGTGTATAAATTATTGTATATGCTCAGAGAAAAATATAGGACACCCGTCGGTAGCTACTAATTTTCCTTCTGTTGCTCGACAGTTCTATGTATCATGCAGGCTCACCGGTCGTAGTTTGCTTTGCCGGTTCACATGGAAGTACAAACCACTTTAAAGATTTTGGGCATCGGCTTGCGCCTTTATGATGTTTTTCTAATAAGTGGCTTTTGATCACAAGAGTCTTTGATCCTGTCGGGGTGGAGGCTACATCCTGCATGGACAGCAGATGTCCACAAGAGGGCGTATCCTAACCTCCCAGAGCTAAGCTCTGGAGCTGCACTGGTGTGTGTGTGTGTGTGTGTGTGTGTGTGTGTGTGTGTGTACCGTTGCATGCAACCACTTGACAAAACAAAATGGACTAAATTCACCAAATCAATTCTATCATGATTAGACCCACAACAAAATCTCAAGGCCTCATGTTGGAAACTCAACAGGAAGTCAGCCATGTTGGTTCAAAGTGGCCCCTTCAGTGTATTTGGATAATTTTCAGGTGTCCTTCAAAGACAAACTCGTCTTTTCGACTTTTCCCCAATTCCTACCACATTTGAACCACATATACCACACCGTTTGAGCTTTTGTCGCTGCGTATTGGCAGAGCATGCCAGCAAAGTTTAACGACTCGCCATAAAACACAAATCTCAGGTCCGTTTGGACAGATCTGGACCAAACGTCGTGTGTGTTTTAAAGCAATACCCTGATTTTCATTACATCCACTTACAGGCAGAAATTATGTCCCAGATTTGGCGTATCTCCCAAATATTGTTTTCCCCAGACTGCGCTTCTGACAGCTTTTCTTTTTATTTTAAGTTTCCATTGTCGTGCACATTTCCATCGCTTCTTTTGTCCGTTTAAAGCAGCGGTGTCGCAATGCAGCAGCCACAGTCACCGCGCTGGGCTCAGAGGGCTGTCATTTACCTGATAGCACAGAATCAGGGGGATATAGAGGCAAAAAGTAAGGGTTCTAAAATAAATGAGGAGGCGGGAAAGGAGCAGTTGAAGCAGGCCAGACAAAATGCCTTTCTTTGAGAGATGAAGTGTGAGGGGAATCCGCGGCAGATAGTGCTTGAAAATATAGGGAAGAGCGCAAGAGAAGCATCGCTCGGGTTTGTTTGAGTACCGTAGAATGAAGTCAGGTTTTGAGCTTTAACGCTGATGCACAGAACGAAGGGGGCTTATCTTAACATGCAAGAAGCTCTAAATGTTTGGCGGGCCCCGGCGCCCCTCTTGTTGACTGCCACTGGAAATGGCACCGAAATAGACGGTCTTTACTGGCTCCGTTACGCGCTCTGCAGAAATAACAGGCGCATAGAGGCTGCATTCAACGCAAGCACGGGTCGTGTGATGAGCCAACGTGCATGCGGCACAACACGTGCACCCCCCGGTTGGCCAACCTGAGAGATTGTTTGTCTTTGTGGCGCTGCGCTTCTGTGAAGAACTTTTCTTCCATTCGCTTTACAGGGCGTATTGTTCAGTCTTTTGGGTACAGTTTTTAATCACAGTATACAAGTTCTAAACCCAAATGAGAAATCCACGATACAGAGAGACCGTATCGTCGCTTTCTGTAGGAATCCTTGCATTACAAAAATCACAATTTTTCTGGAAAACAAAAAGATGCCATTTTGTTTGAGTTATCAACATCTTCTACCCAATGGAAACAATAGAACCCCCCCGCCCTCCCTACTCGTTTTTCCCCTCCCACATGCAGTAAACACATTCAAAGGAATTAAAACACCCCTCTTAATACTTAGTATTCCTTTGGGCTTGATCTCACCCTCTCACTGTCACATAAAGGGAGGTTATTGTATAACATCACTGTGAGGAAAAAAGGAGCGCTCCAACAGTTCTTCGAATAAGATTTGTCACTCCCAGGTGAAGAATGGAACGAAACATTGCATAGCCCAACACCAAAATGCTCAACCAAACCACATCATTTTGTGGCACTAAAAGTCCACTAGCCCAATGCTAATGTGTGAAACGCCATGGATAGGCTAATAAAAATGAGCATAGATAGAAGGGGCTAACAAATGACTTGAAATATACGGCAGGGTCTCCTAAATGATGTCAATGAATAAACTGAATTTAGTTTGAATAGTTCTTGCAGTCCAAAAACAGAAGGTCCTAGTTCGATATTAAAGTTTTCATGATTTGCTATAGCGCAGTCCTCCACCAAGGCCGAACTCTCTTAAATCTTTTTAATCCATACATACTGTCAGGGACATCTTGCCAATTTGTGTAATAGAGATTCATGCATTTTTAACGAGTAAATGTGGAAAATTCTCCAAGGAATTGCGCACCTTTATCTGAATCTGCACCATAAGCAGCCTGGGAGCCAACAACTTAAACAAGTGTGCCTTTAACTGTAAGCGTGCATGGAAACTCTCTAAATGAATGCAGACATGAGTGATTAGGAAAAAATGAGAAAAATAATAGAGCGTGAGTGAACGAATCGATAAAACACCAAACGGTCTTATTCGGATTACCGTCTGAGTCGTTAAAAAAAAAAAAAAAAAGTTATCGCGCGTCACGCATTGGATGAGAAATTGACATTATACAAATAATGTGGAATAAAAGCAGTTTGGGTTTTGAAAATGATGTGATGGAACCTGATGATGTGCCGCTTGACTTTGTCTGAGTTTTAAGGAGCTCAACAAATGATGCCAGATTCCAGCACTTATCGAGTCGTAAAAACACTTGGTGAGCTTTTTACAGCCAGCCAATTATGCTGATTTCAGTCAATGACGTACTCTACACATGGCTTTTGTCTCTCTTGTGCCATAACACAAAAACGTACTCCCATTTCCAAACGGAATCAATTTGGGAATGCGGCTACCGAATTGTGACTTGAAACACCTCCGTAGTAAATGTTTGGTGGTACTTTTGATCACCAATAATAAGCATATCTTACAAAGCGACAAACATGGTTGTAGGCTGGTCTAAACACTATCGGCGGGACTAACCTATATTGGTGTTTTTTTGGCCAACACTGAGATGCATTTAAAACTGTTCGTAATTCCCTCCAGCTTGGCAAAGACTTCAGTCACACCCACAATCACTTTATGTCAACAATGGGCCTGTTTCCTGAACTTATCAGATTTCGAGTTCATCCTCACAGGCCTTTGACAAGTCAGCAGTTTTCCTTCCTTCTGATTGGTCGGTCTGAGCAAAACGTGTAACAAGCCAAATCCATCGAGCAAAAGAGGTCTGTCGCAGTCTGCATGCAACTCCCTTGAGTGTGTATTTTTGTTTTTGTCATGTCCTTGGAAAAATATTGCGTCGTTGTATAGTATCGGTG
Source organism: Hippocampus kuda (assembly GCA_901007745.1). NCBI lineage: Eukaryota > Metazoa > Chordata > Actinopteri > Syngnathiformes > Syngnathidae > Hippocampus > Hippocampus kuda. The sequence goes on along the minus strand of CAAKHF010023575.1, from coordinate 37,291 downwards.
GGGGTGGTTTTGAGGAGGCAATTAAATCAGGGCCGCGAAAAGGCCCAAGTACCACATGTACCACCTGCCACTGACTTTACTTTCGCTAAACTGAACCAAAGTCGACCTTCTCGCTTTTTTTTAATTTTTTTTAACTATAACTGCTGATTATAATCAAACAGCTCTAAAATTTTCCCCTCATTAACGGCATCACAATTTGTTTCTATTTTATTTCCATCTCTGCCGTTACCTAATGAAACGCACTCGGGACTGAAAAGTTATTATTTTTTTTTTTTTTTTGTGAGGCCCTGGGCTTCTTTTGAAGAAAGAGCGCTGAATGACGGGCATTCTTCCGTCGCTACTTCTGCTCCTTTTTAACATCACAGAGGCCTTCCTATCGCTCGCCAGAGGAAATGAAATGTTTATTGTGCAGTCCTGAGGGCTTTCGCAGAGGACTGGTGTGTTCTTAGGCTTAACGTTGAGGATCTGCTTTTTCTCGCTGGATGACTCCAAACGTGGTTTCCTCTCTCGTAGGATGGAGGAGTGAGGATAGGGGTCTTGGAAATGGTGTGAAGGCCTACCTGCCCGTCAAGTGCGTATTAGTCCACACCGGTGTCACAGTGCAGGCAAGGATCCGTTGTGTGGATGGATGTCATTAAACGGGAAATTCTTCCAATTTCCTGCAGTGGGATGTCCCCGTGCTCGGAACCATCTGAAAGTCATTCTCAGGAGCAGTGACCTGGAACACTGGACAGTTGGCATTAAACATCCAAATGTAATCTACTGTACGGTACCATACAACCCGCAAAAGGTGAAACATGAAGAGACGATGAACCGGAGCTATCGCAAAGAAACTATCTCCTTTCAACTACCGGTAATTACCGTGGTTTTACTTTCCGTGCGTAACTTTTCGTCTCTTGACATTCAACTGTCTGATTGCTATCATAAGATGGTAAATCAGACTCAATTAGGCCCGTGACTGAACAGCATTTGGGGTTCATTCAAAGTGTGGTTAATGATCTTTCCACCCTCGAAGGCGCCGTTCTATCCGTCCAAACCTCAAGACAACGCATCCCACAGTGCTTATTTAATGAGAACATGGGACAAGCTGTATTTTGAGCAAGGCAATACGCTCAGTAATCAAGTAACACTTTGACAGAAGGCATCAACAGCATTAGCTACATAAATCTGTACTTAGACAAAAATCAAACAAACTTAGTATTACTCTTGTTACCTAGCATGGAGATTAAAAAGAATAATTGGCAAACTCATCAAAAAGTCTTATCTGTTGCCTGAAGGTTTATAACACCAAAACCACTTTGCTATGTTTTAGCTTTGCATTGTTAGCATTAAGCTAGCTGACTTTGGCAAGACAAAATGAAGTGGCTGTGCTTTTCTCTTGCTTTTATGTTTGGTCCGACACTAAACTTCAACTAGGAATGACAGTAAACAGCTTGTATTTTTCACTATCTGACAAACTGAGGTTTGTTTTTATGAGATGAGTTCACTGCGCGAGTCTCAAATTTCTGTTCGCAAGTCAAAGCAAAATAAATAAATAAATAAATAAATCACCTCAATGACGGCTTGTATTTGGAAAAACGGGACCTGAAAAATGTACTTCAGAAGAGTAACAAAATACATGCTTACGTTCTGGAAGTATACCTTTGCCAGGGGTGCTGGGGAACTACCTTAGAGACGTATATAAAGCCCTCCTCATGAAGAGGGGGGGAAAAAAGTGTCTCACTCGCAATTGACGGAATGCGGGATCGTTGTGTGCGGAGAGGAAGGTGGGAGCGAGGGCAGTATATGAGACATCCGAATGAAAGACCATCTGTTTGCAGGGATGTGGGGGTCTGAGGGAGTCACACTTCCTGACCACTTCAGAATTTTGTCAGAACCACGACGGCGCTCAAGCGACCCCGCGTCCCCCTCCTAGAGGGCAAATCATCCTGTGCCAACATCCTGCTGGTTTTGTCATAAATCACCATTTTGAACACTGCGATAAAACTGGATGGATTAGCTTGTATTTCTCCAAGGGCTCAGGCGTCCTCTCTTTCCGCTGAGGGGCGGCGAGTGAAGGCAGAACACAGAGCCTGGTGTAGGACGCGGGTCCACGGGGGGAGTGGATACAGCATCATAATGACCAAGCCAAATATTTGTCTAGTCTATATTCTGAGAGCATAATGAAGTCCTTTTACACAAGGCATCGCTGGAATCCGGACAGTGATTTTCAGGCCCAGGGAGGAGCAGGTTTCACTCGGCCTCGCTGTTTCCATGTCGGCCTCTGTCATGTCAAGAAAGGAGCATGAGTCAAGAGCAGTGCTAGGAAGCAACAAAGTACGAATATCTTCACTACCAGCTGTTTTGAAAGCAAAAGTTCGCGCTGCGGAGCATTTTGACTTACACACCATATTACAGTAGCCTGTGACAACTTTAGCACCAAACTTACCAAAAGAAACCAAAAAACTGTTTAGGTTTTTATCTCTCCGGGTTCTCTACAATCATCATTATAATACATACTTGATAAATATATACATCAGTATGTAAACAGATGGATTCCGGTTGACAAATTGAATGAGCTAATTATGGCATAGGTTCCATTTAAATACTGTATCACACTTTTTAGAGTATAGCAACTTGTCATTAATGATGTGTCAACATCCAGCTGCATGTTTTTCTAACCGAGTTGCCATACATATCACTTAAATATAGCCTGTAACAACAAGGCGGATCACTCATGTGACCTTTCTGTCTGGTGTGCATCATTTTGCACAGCATAATTTAGTCAGCAAACTTCCGCCACCCGTTTTTACCTTAAAGTGTCTCCACACAGCTAACATCATGTAGCTCAGGCTGGGAAAATGTTATCATTGTTGTAGTATCGGAGCATTTTATTTTCTGTCAGAGTATGAGTAGAGACGTACTGTATTGGTAATGGTGTACCTCTAGTTTTTATTTTTGGATTTAAATACGACACATTGCAGGGTGTACCTTTTTTTTTTTACTTTTCCATGAATACAGGAGTTGAATCAGCACTACTTTTTCCAGAGCGTTTTTGACAGTCTGTGTATTTCTACAATACTTAAGTACACAGTATGAGTACTTTTTGCCACCACTGATCAAGAGGACGAATGGGCCGTGCATGGTGCCGTTTGACCGAGAAGTCATATTTAGTCAGGAAGTGAATTACATGTTTTAGGCGCGATTTCATCAAATTAGACGTTCGCGTACCATTGCACTGATGTATGGTTTTGGGCGGAGTCTCAAAGGTGGAATTTCACAGCGTTCCAAGCAGCCCATTGCTCTTTAACGGAGAGAAACACACATACGTACTTGTATACATTTATCCAACCATGCCTGCATGCGCACACAACCCGGCTATGTCGACACAGTACATCTCCTATACGTACAGTCGTACAGGTGCGGGTTAACTTCCGCGTGTGTTTGCCCCTTTTTGATGTTGCCAACTTGGTCATTTGTCAGTGCTCTACAACGCTGGCCAAAAATGTGTCTGCTTCCGCTACCCGGCACAGCCGCCCCAAGTGCTTTGCTCGAACATATTCAAGTGGAAATGGCAGTTCCAATCAGACTGAGAAATCCGATGAACTTGCAACGCTAACGCTGTTTCGGAGATCATAGCATGTCAAAGCAACAAACTTGTATTTTTTCCCAGCCGCAAATGACTTTTTGCTCACCGAGAGGGCATAATTATCAGCGGGTTTTCATCCACGCGAAGCCTTGAGACGAATATCTAAGAAGGTGAAAAACTCCCTGTGTCCGCTTTAGCCGTTCACATGATTTCAAGATGGCGAGCCACTGCCAAGTCATCACTTGCTACATGTTTGACATATCAGTCTTGCGATTTCATAAATGAAAAACTTTAGACACAAATGTTACTTCATCTGGGAAAGTGTAAAACTGATGCCAAACAAATCATTCAAGTGAACCCCGGAGGGACAAGTTGAAAGTTCCAAAAACATGTCGGCCACTACTTCAGCTCACAGTGAACGTACAGACTTCCAACAAAGCTTGACAAATTGATTCAAGTACAAATTTAGTCAAGAAAATAGGAAACGTTGCACCAGTCAAAGTACAAAAAAAAAAAAAAAGCCTAAACCTGACTACACAAGGCTAACTTGTTTCGCTTCAGCCTTGTTCGGTTTGAGAGCCCCAGCCCTATAAGTGCTCATCTCCTTTTTTTTTTTTTTTTTCCTCAGTATTATTATGAGAAGTGAACATATTCATTATGGTTGTGGCACTGCCACTGGGTGGCTTTGGCCTCTGGTGTGTCAGTGCTGGAAATGTTTGTGGTGAAGGAATGACAGGGCTCCAGAGAAGCAGGGGGTGGAGGGAGGGGACGCAAAGGATTTAGCATACAAATGAAGCAAAGAGTCCAAGAGAAGGAATGAGGCAGGTCGCAAGTTGCGGGGCACGTGTTGTCATCTTCATCATAGAGGCCGGCCCAGGGCTACACACCGGCGCATTCCTGCTATGAACGGTCTTCTTGTGTGCCCAGAGACGCCGGTGTCTGCTTGACCGCTACCACCCCTGTAACCTCTGCCTCTGGCTCGGCATGAAAACACACCGACGCACACTGAGCGGGGCTGTCTTTTACCATCTGTTTATTTGTCCTGTGACGGCAGCTTGTTTTACGTCAACACTCCAGAGCTAATCCAGCCAGCGTCTCCTGCGAAGAAATTTGGCTTGGGCTTGTGTATGAAAGTTCCATTCGCCGGGCCATATTTTCCAGCTAACAGGGAAGCTGGAGACTAGCCGAAGTATACTGTACTGTAGTTGTGTGCGATTCTGCAAGATGTGATATCAATCCATTTCATTTAGTGGCCGATATCAGTATCGATACTCGCCAAGGACAAGGCGTTAAAAAAAAAAATCTTGTTTTTTACTATCACACTGCAGAGACCCTGCCAAAATTGAAAGTGGCCACACCAGCATTAAAATCACCGTCCACATGATTGCTGTCACGTCAGACTCGTTACATTTTTTTTTAAATTTTCCCTCGCTCTCTCATCTATTCTCTGTGATGTGCATGCACTCACGGCTGACAATAAGGCACTCTGAAGCTGCCTCGCCAGCCACTACTCCTATCCACGCGCAGGTAGCTAACTAATTGGATGGAATTGCTCCGGATAAGGGCTCAAGGCGCTAAAGTTCTTCTATAGTGGAGGGGCGACTCATGCCAAGGACCAAGTGTGTCAAATGAGAAAATATTTAAGGCTATATCGCCACAATCGATTGTTGCATAAATATCAGCCTTCATATATGTTTTCAGCAATTATTTTTAAATGATAAATCTCTGAATACACATTCCAGGCTACTTAAGAGTTTTTTTCCCCATCTATATTCTTGTCACTGGAATCTGGACGCTGATTTTCAGGTCAGAGGGAGCTGGTTTCACTCCAGGTTGACTGTCCCGGTCACTCTCTAAATGTCAATAGAAGAGCGTGAGTCAAGAGAAAGAATGGACCACGCATTGTCCTGTTTAACCGATGATAGAGTAAGTCATACTTGGTCAGGAAGTGAATTACATGTTTTTAGGTGCAATTTCATGAAATTAGATGTTCTTATACCGCTGCACCGATGCACGCAGAGGTAGCAAAAGTGCTCCAATGTTGTATTTAAGTCAAAGTACAGATTCTTATGTAAAAAAGAACTCTGGTAGAAGTCACAGCACTGATTTAACTCCGTAAGTAAAAGCACACGTTTAGACGCTGTACAGTAATTTAGTACAGAAGTGAAATTAAGGGGTTCACATTGCTGTTAATGTGCATCTGTACTCTGATACTAGGACACCGATACCACTTTACATGGAGATACTTTAAGGTAAACAGGGAGACCACCGCATAAGTTAAATTCTGAAGCACAAAATTCAAAACTAAAAATGACTATTTACTGTCAGTGATATACTACACCGGTTTTGATCATTTATTATAATGAAAAGAAAACATTCTAGTTGTGTGATACTGTAAGATTTGCTGTTGATTTAATAACAAGTAAGTGCATGGAGAGCGGATATGGTGAGAGCATCTCTGAATGTCTGTCACCATCAGTGTATATGTTGGTTGTGTTTTAGGGGTACACATGCTTAATTTGTGATTGGATTATCGGGGGAACCTTGGAACAAACTCTCTTCAATGAGTCCCTAACCCTCCAAATTTTGAAAACCCCCGATATAGTTTTCTCGGTGCATTTTTTTTTTTTTCAAAGTAATCAAGACTATATCGAGTCATGGTTTTGCAGCGTGGCAAGAATTCCAAGTAAAGCCACAAAAGCGAATGCTGAGCGACACACAAAAACACTCTAGTCAGAATTCTTTCCGAGCACCCAACCCAGAACCTGGTGCCGCCCCTTTAAATTGTGTATAAAAGGTGATTAAATTGAATGTTTTGAACTCTAAATCTGCCACAATTTCCCCCGCTCATGAAGAGCTTCGGCTTCTGGGAGCAATTTGAAACATGCTACTTATGTAATGTCACTGACACCCAGATAAATATAAACCATGAGAAACATGGGTGCACCCAAAGACAAGAAGCCAGTCTTGCTAACACTATGTTGGCTCTTTGTGTGCATGTACGGCACATGAATGAAATACACATTTTAGCAGTGTGGGTGTTTTAGTTTGGTGTATGTTTTAAATTTTTTTATGTGAGAATGTTTAAGTTATGTATATGAGAGAGCATTTCAGTACTGTGTGCGTGCGCGTAAAAGCGTTTCAGTAGTGTGAATGAGAGTGTTTCAATCTATGCACGTAAAAGCATTTCACTTGTGAGTGCAAGTGTTTCAGTAGTCCATGACCTCGCTTCAGTTGCATGAAAAAGCATTTCAGAAGGGAGTGTGAGTATTTGAGTAGTGTGTAAGAAGGCCTTTCAGTAGTGTGAGTGAGAGAGGGTTTCAGTTGGGTGTGTGTGGGTGTCTGATAGATAATTTGAGTAGTGTGTAAGGCGTTTCAGTAGCGTGTGTGCATGAGTATTTCAGTACTGTGTGAGAATGTTTTCGACCATTTTAGTCATGTGTAAAGTGTTTCAGTAGTGTGTGTGCACGAGTATTTCAGCACAGTGTGAGAGTGAGTAGAGTGTAAGAAAACATTTCTGTAGTTTGTGGGTGAGCAAAACAACATGTATACAGTGTAAGCGATTTAGTAGTATGTATGGATGTTTTCATAGTAAATGTGACCAAAAAAAAACATGTGTATGAGAGTGTTTCTGTAGTATTTTTTTTTGTAGTATATGAGACCAAATCAATTTTATTAGGTTTGTGTGAGAGTTATTCTGTCGAGCGAGAGTGAAAAAAATTACCAGTGTGTAGCACTTCAGTCGTGTGTGTGATAGTGTTCCAGTAGAGTGTGAAAAGGTTTCAGCGGTGCGTGTGATAGTTTTAAGGTCAAGTGTATGAGAGCATTTCAGCAGTTGTGCAGGAGAGTTTTTCAGTAGTGCATGTAAGAGGTAATCTTGAATGAAGTCCTTGCCGGCCCATCATAAAAGAGCGCACTTGTGCCGTCCTCGCAGTCTGCAATTTGGTGCGGAGGCGTGGCCTGCTAGCCATTGGGCTGTGTCGGCCCTGCGCTGCAGTAATGACCCCTTCCCTTTGGGGAGCGTTTGATCTGGCCTGCCTGTGTGCCTATTTCGGGAGCGTAAGGGGGGCAGGAAGGTGGGATAAAGGCAGCTTTCAGACTTGGTGCCAACCACCGTAATTAAGCAGCTTTAAGGGGTGGCAGCGAGCGCGACGGCAAGAGCCAACTTTGTAATTTAGACCAAAGTGGGGCAGAGCCCCCTCAGCCCATTTGTAGTACCAAACACAAGGTAAAGCGTGTGTTGGTGGGGGACGTTAATGACTTGTGTCCCTCCATGGCCTTGGGCTTCAATTGCAGAGTGGACACACGTTGTCCAAAATGAGTCGCCTTTCCTCAGACCCTTTTGAGGATCCCTCATGTTGACTTTGAAAACTAATTCACAGGGTGTATGCTGAACAAGATAGCATCACCACATTTAAGAAATTGCCCAGTTTTCCACTTCATTTTGATTGAATTGCATTCCAGATTTATTTTAGACATGATTTTGCCTCATGAATAGGGACAATTTAGGAGACCAAGCCCATGTTGTATTTTAAGACAGCAGTGGGACGTGAGTCACAGGGTTCAAACTCAAGGTCTGGGCCCCAGACCCAAAAATATGATACAGCACGAACATGACCTCAAATTGAACATCCCTCAAAAAACGGTGAAATGTCAAGAAGAAAACTGGTCAGGGAGGCTTTGATAAGCCGACGGCAACACTCTAAAGAGCTGCAGGAATATCTGGGAAGTAATGGCTATTTAGTCCACGTGACAACAATCTCCCATATTCGGGAGACGTTGGGCACACACATATTATACACACAGGTATATTGTGTGGTGTGAGACATGGGGGTCACCAACGTAATCAGGCGCACCAGCTAGCCTCCAAGGACCACGTGCCTGAGGGGAAATTGTGACTGTCTCGAAATGTTGTAAGAAGCGAGTATAAACACTGGCAGACATGAATGATTACTGTCTTCACATAAATGAACAGCATTAATTCTTCATAATATTATTAAAGGTCATTTGAGCACATTTGTTATTTCAGACGTGTGTATACAACTGGTAGCCATTCACAGTAATCAGTACCTTGGAAGGAGCTCTCCGTTTCAAAAAGGGTGACGCCTGGATTAAGCACGTACATATATGCGCAGATTTGGTGTGCGTGTGTGTGGGCGTGCGCAGTATACATACGCAGTAAACTCATAGTAGTGGAAAAATGTTACAAGTTGTTCTACAAGTGCTACAAATGCATTATCAGCTTGTCATATATATATATATACATATATATATATATATATTCTAACAGCAAATTAAAGTTGAGATCAGAAAGCATGGAAAATAATTACGATGAAATAATTGAAGTTTTCAACTTTTCAATTTACGTTGGTGAAATAATGCTTGTGAAATTTGCTCAAATTGATTTGAAAAAATGACAACCGACTTCCCATGAAAATGAAAGGAACACATCTATTGAGCAAAATTAATGAAGTCAGCTTTATTTAGTTTTGTGGAACGTAAGATGATGTAGCGGGCCAGATCTGGCACATGGGCCTCAAGTTTGGCACTCGAATAAATTCTCAAATGCCTTCAACATTAGCTAGTTATCTCCGAGGATAGTTACCGCACTTGCGAACATTTTTTCTAGAATCACAACAATGAAACGAGTAGTCCGCCCCAAAAAAGTTCTGTCTTCACCAAATAATCTTTTGGAGATAAGTTTGACACACAAATGGCACCCTGTTGAAATGCCAAAATGGACCTTTTTTAGCCAGCCATTTTCTTCTTTTTCTCCTCCTGCGGTTTATCCCCCCCGTCCCTCCCTCCAACCCCCCATGATGAACTCCCCCTGGAGAAGAAGGAGGAGGAGGAGGAGGGAGCCAAGCAGTTGCATCTCGCCGCCGCTTGGCCGTGAAACTCGACACCTCAACGGTGGCCGAAGCCGCGCGGACGGAGCCCCCGTTTAAAAGGGAAAGCCATGGGAGGAAGGCTCCTTACTCCGTCACCACCCCCGGCAGGCAGGCAGGCAGGCACGCACGCACGCACTCCCTCGATCCGGAGCAGCCTCAATGAATGAAACACTGGGGAATATCCACACGCATGCCAGCGGGGAGCCTCTGTGTCCACACGGATTGTATGTCGGCCTTGACAGGCTCTAGTCAACATGCGTTTTCCCTCCCGGAGCTTCAACCCGAGCTGTACCAACGCCTGACTGACTGACCGACCGGCCGCCGGTGTGTCTTCTTCATGCCCGCCCTTGCCAAGGAGTCACGCTGTGATTGACGGATCAGGTTTTTGACTGCCAGGACAAATGAATACAAATGAATTTAGGCACCCAAAGGAGAGATTGCAAAACCTCTCATCTAGACACAAAGTAAGTTGTTTGCATGGCTTTTTTTGTTGGGTTGGGTGAGGGATGGAAGGTGGGGGTGGCGGGTGCTCCATGTGGTGCACACCTGGCAGAGGTTCAGCATGGGGATGGGACCACCAGAGAGGTGGCAGAAGTCCTCACTCTTAGTACCTAACTACCAATAGAATAGAAAACCAATATTGTCATTGTAGACGTGCATTGTGCAACTCCAAGTTTGGTGGTTTAAAAAAAAAAAGAAAATTCTGAGAAATGTAAAAATAAATAGCAGTGGCACATTAAAACATTTGTAAAAAATAGTAAGAATAACACAGGTTCTTGTACAAAAAAAATAGCATGAGTAGAAGTGCTGATTTGCCTTCACTGATGGATAAAGCGCAGACTGAAATGAATCATCGCTGACAATCATCCTTTTTGAAAATGATGCACAATGAAAAGAAACTGAAGTCGTATAGTTCTCGTAAAAAAAATACTGCACGGAGGTTTGCTGTCAGATCAATTCTGACAAGATAATCTGCACTGGACTGACATCAGTTGCTGCATGAGAAGTGTTGGAGCTGCTACATTAGCTAATAATAACTATTGGGGGGCGAGAAAAAAAACCACTTTACTCATTTTGAATGCCAAAAGCTGATGGTTTCAAGGGTGCCGCAAGACAAACTGCGTTGGCCATGAATCAGTCTTGGAGCGAACAGAATCAAACAGATGGGGAACATCTTTCTTCACCTCATCGAAAGCTTAAACAATCAAGATGTGTAAGGAACGCAAAGAGAACGAGGTGTTTATAAATGTAGGGAATCAAATTTAAAGTCTTTTGAAAAACGCATACTCACCGACAGTGCAAATATCTGCAAACTCAACCGTTAACCTCCCGGCCTTGTCAGAACAACACTTCATTAGAGTCTATCCCGTTGCCACCTGCCACTGCGTTGCAACGGTGAAAACGTGCGTCCAATTTGTTATTTTTCACTCCCCCTCTCAAGACCAACTGAAAACAATCGACCACCACAATCGACCATAAGTGTGAGCAGTGCTCCGCACAATTCCACTGCGAGTGCCGGCTGTCATCCATCACTTTTTATCCGTGGTGTCAAACTCACTGCGGGAGCTGAATATAACCTGATGTTTCAGTGAAACTCTTGCAGTTGGACAACTTGCATCCTCTTTCAATTGGTCAGAAGATAAAATGCCAGTTTGGGAATTTTACAGTGTATGTGTGTGTGCTTGTGTGTGTGAGAGAGAGAAATCCACTGAGGGAATAACAATGAGAAGAAACGGATCCCACGCTGACATGTTGTTTTTTTGGTGGAGGGGGATATGATCCGGAATGGGACGGTGATGGCTAAACCACACCGCGTCCACACAGGGGGAGAATGGAGCAGGAAGTGACAATCAGAGATGCTGATTACACGATGAGGATGTTATCATCATTATTATTCTCAGTTGACTGGCCATCAATCATTGGTTTGAGTCACGGATGAGCCTTTTTTTTTCTCCCCCAGTATTTTGTGGTTTTGCTGATGGAGTATACAGCACACCTTAGGCAAGTGTGAGGAAAATCTGTCCATCTATTCCTTTTCTAATCCACTTATCCTCACAAGGGTCGCGGGCATGCCGGAGCTTATCCCAGCGTTCTTCGGGCAGTAGGCCCGCCAATTTGCCAGCCAATCGCAGGGCAGACAGAGACAAACAAACACCTAGGGACAATTTAGAGTGTTCCATAGACCTGCCACGCATGTTTTTGGAATGTGGGAGGAAACCGGAGTACCTGGAGAAAACCCGCGCAGGCACAGGGAGAACATGCAAACTGTGGCTGTCAAACGGCGACAATCAAATAACACTGATATTCCGCCCCATCAAAATCAGTGCTGGTACACGCGTGCTGTTGAGAAGACGCAGCCATCAAGCGCATTGTCCTTTGACGAATGTCTTGGCCAATATGAAAAAAGTTCACAACGGGTCCACACGAAGGACAACAAACCATATGACAAAACAATAGACAAAGACAAGGCAGAGCTTTCGCAGTTGACTGCTATGCCCTTTTGATCTTTTTTAATTTAATGTAATTTTTTTTTTTTTTAAATTGATCTGTGCAGCCCAGTACGAAATGGCCCATGGACCAGTATTGGGCCGCAGACGAGTGGTTGGGCACCACTGCTCTAGACCACTTTATCTCTCTCTCTCTCTCTCTCTCTCTCGAGAAAATACACAAGCTTGTTGTGATGGATGAAACATTTTCGAGGAAGCTCCTCAGCTGATAAGTGTGAGAGTACAAGCAGCTGGCCATCCAAAGCATCCCATAGAGCCACATGATTAAGCCACAGGAAGCACATACTGTACTGGACATACACTTTGATGTACTGCATATACTCATAACACTTCTGGAGGGTTTTTTTTGTTTGTTTTTGCATGTAAACGCAGTATCGTCAGCATCATCTTTCCCACATGTCTGCCTCTTCTCGTCCAGCCACTGCTGTTACACACATTTCCTTTTCCAGTGCGTATGCGCGTATGGGTATGTGACCTATTGGTAAACAGTGGTTCTTCTGCACTGTCGTCACTAGACTTGTATACCCCACTGAGCTCTGTGGCGAGGGTGTCAAGGGGCAAGCCTTGGGACTACCTTTTCCCAATTTTCAGCATCCGTGCATGTGTGGTTATTTTTGGGAGGACGACTGATAGGGTTGCAAAGAGTGGTAAATTTCCAGTAAATATTCAAAAGATGTTAAGGTGTGACAACTAAACCCCATGTGAACCCTCTAACATCCTCTTTTCTCTCCTCCATAGGAGAGCCCTACTGCTCTGTACCGTTTTATACTGTACTTGTTACCTGGGACTTACACAAGTACACTCTGAAGGTAAGAGCCAGTCGGCCTCCTCCCTGGCACGCTGCACTTTTACCAATACGAAAGCGGCTCAAGTAGTTGCACAATGGTCTTTGCATTGGGAATTGGGGCAGAGGTTGCCAAGCACATTTAGATGGCGATAGAGAGAAAAAAAAAAGTCAGTTACTATTATCAGGACTGAAAATTTGACTCCAGGTTGTAATACCTGGTTTTCAATGGGCCTTGATTTATGTGGTTATAACACGGTGGCTTATTTAGGACTGACACAAGAAATTGAAGCAGATGCCTTCAGCAGCAACTTGAATAGGAGTGCCGATTTTTTTTTTCATTGACAAAACCAGATACCACCAGGTACGATTTATATTCGTGGAGATTTTTTCGAGGCCACAAGGCTAGAAAATAAACAGACAAGCTAACCTTGATTTAGTCTGTCGCTGTGCCTGTATTCCAGTCCATGCTTTGGTACAACACTTTATTATGTGCCTTAAACACATTAAAGCACACTTAAACATATTTTTATGACTCCTCATTGAAGTCTACTGTAAAAGTGACACATACAACAAGATAATTAAACACATTACACACTTACATCTGAATTCCCAAATATTCAACCAAGCCATATACAGTTTTGGTGAATGAAAGTCATGCTAGCTTAATGCTAACATGCCATACGAAATGGCATAAATGAGCTAACACAAATTAGCATGGACGTAACAGTAACACTAAACCATTAAACAGCTAATACTTGAATATGAACATAGCATATAAGAAAGCTCACAGGCCAAAATTCCTGCTGTGGCACAAATTGACACTACATTCAAGGCGCAAAACTCTACATTTGGATTTATTCGTATACTGTAAAAGCATTGAGAATTTTTGATGACATATTTGCTCTGTAGCAGGGTTGCAAATGATGAACTGTGATTTACAGAAGTGTGGGTTCATCTTTTGTATTATTACTTCCAGCATTATGTTTCAGTGTAACAAATGGCTGACTTAGCCTAGCTTAGCACAGCCTTCACATCCATGGAGTGCATGTCAAGGATTCAGGTGCATTGTCCCTCTCGAATAGTGTGCAGAATTTTCTGTCTTTCCGCCTTATTCTTAGACCCCCCTCGTGTGGGTGTGCGCCATCACATCTGTGCAACACACTGTACATCTGAATCCATATGGCTAATGCGCGCCCCAGTCATAATAAAAGCGGTAGTCAAATAAAGACAACAGAAGTCGATGTGCAGCGCAGTTACACTACGTGTAATGCGACCGCTGTCTCACTGCCAAGTGCAGTTGTCTTACACCACAGGGGAGACCACACAGACTGGAGAATGTGGATTGGTATATGTTATACTCTGCCTAAATCTCACACAGTCTATTTTATAAAGCCACACTGCTTTTGCTAAGCATTACAGTTGTCCATAGAAAGTGGAAAAAAACATAAATAGCTGCCTATGGAGAGCCACAATCTTGCTCCCGGTAAACCGTGCAAAAAAGACAAAAAAAAAAAAACTTCAGTGGTCCACAAGACCAAGAAGTCAATGACACTCAGTAGTTCCACATCTGTCAAGAACTGTTTTGTTTGACTCCCTGGGATCTGCTATAATTGCATAATAACCCTCCACGCTCCGAGTGATGTAGACGAATTAGTTTGTTTTAAACTTTCCACGCAATTAAAACATTCCCAATGTTCAGGTCTTTTTTTTGGAGGATCCTTCTATGTGTCCTCTGAACTTTCCCCTTTTCTGGCATCTCAGCAACATTGCCTGCCAGCTTCTCACACTCCCCCCCCCACCCCCACCCGATACACACGTCCCCATTAGACAAGGCCTGATGATCACAGGCCAGGTCAAAGAGAGGGAGCAACTGAGGAAAAAAGGCTGTGGAGGGGCCAGGCTGTGACATCACAGTTGACGCTGAATGAGCGCTGTGACCCTTGGCGACCAAACGTTGTACACGGTCACAGCTGAGTGCAATTCTGTACACGGCATTGACACCCTAGTCCATCATGATGATTGAGGTTCTGAACAGTTAATTGAGCAGAGGCTCAGAGGGAAAAGAGGGAAAGGTGATGTTGATTGTTAACCTCCTCAAGCCTTGAAACAAAGTTCAGGGCAGAACATGCTGGAGTTCACAGCTCCATGAAATTCAATTTAAATTGGCATAGACGTTACGCTAATTCTAAACATATGAACAACTGCAACTTGAAGACATGTGGTGCAGCAACACATACAGAAACAGAGCATATGACTATTCTCGCAGGAATATTTTCGCTTTGCTCTGTAGGAAAAATGGCAGACTGAAATGGTCAAACGTGTTTCTCCATTAAGCTGAATGGGCAACCTTCTCTCATGACTGGCAATTATGCAGCATCCCTTCCAGAAGATCTCAGTGCTGTCTGGCCTGCTGTGGCACAACGTGGTACTACACTGAAGGCGCGCAACTCTAAATTCAGACTTGCCTTTATCGTGTAAAAAAAAAAAAACAATAAAATAACGTATTTGCCTGCGCTATAGTGAGTGCACAAAGATTTGTCATAGTCCACAAAAAAGGTATCCGAAGGGATCCATTTTGCACGGTTGTATACTTCTTGTTTGCTTAACTGCTTAAATTGGAAGCTGTGGACAACTAGCACCACCAAAAATGTATATTAGTGCAGGATCACTGCAGGAAAAGCATGAAGGAAAAAAAGGAGCAAAGCCACCAATCCACCACTACTGGTGTAGATATTTTTCTCTCAGTCATTTGGTTTGGCTCGGAATTACAATAGACGACGTGCCACAGCAGTTTGTCGCCGATCAACAAGTTTATTTCCGTCGTCCTAAAATATATTTGCCTTAGAAGGAAACTGTTTAATTTCACTTTCCTCAGCTGCTTTCTGACATGCCCTACAAGGTAGCGAGACCTGATATGTTGTTTGTGTTTTGTTTTGTCATTTTGCCATGTTGATACCACAAAAATAGGAGACAAATCTACCAATGAAACGCGCGCAAAGAAAGCAGTACTAAAAAAGGGATTGACTGTAAAAATCGTTGTTTTTACTTTTGTCCAATTTCTATTCTATGTACTTCTAAACGCCGCTTTTCCATGCCTTCAGATGTGGACATCCTCCAAAAGCTGGGGCTTAAGGGAGACAAGCCATCACGCTCCGTCCCAGCTGGGGTCATTCCCTTCAAATCTGGAATCATCCTCAACCAACTGGCGCACATTGAGGGTCCACTGCGCTCCATCTGGCCGACGTCCGTCTGGACCGATGCGGCACTGGTCCTGAGCGTCCGCTCGCACAGAGTCAACAGCGCTTTCCTCTTCACCCTGCTCTCGGAGAAGAAGAAGCTTCTCCTTGGCCTGCAGCTTGTACCGGGCAGTCTTGTCCTCCACACGGGACCAAACTCCTCGGTGGCGCTGCCTTATGAACCCCACGACGGCCAGTGGCACCAGCTGGCCGTGGGAATTAAAGGACAGAAAGTGACTCTATATGCCTCCTGCGGAGAGCAGAGTGTTCATGTGGACTTTGGGTGGGACAATGAGGAGGGACTGGCACCGGAGCATGAGGATTCCTTCCTGCTGGGCCGTTCAAGCCAACAAGCTTGGGCTCACTTTGAAGGAGCCATCTGCCAGTTTGACCTGATCCCGTCTGCCCAGGCAGCTCACAACTACTGCAAGTACATTAAGAAACAGTGCAGGGAAGCTGACACGTACAGGCCGAATCTTGCACCTTTGCTGCCTGTCTTACCGCGACAAATCAATGCATCATCCACAGCTGCCCCCAAACATGGGAGCCTGATAACCAAGAAGGCCACTGGGCGAAGCCTCGCGCGAAGTGTTGCGGCCGCCGCCTCCGCTGTCCGATACGTAGCCCCCACGCAAACAGTAAAGCCCACCGTCGGGACCACTCCTATGATCTTGCCGAGGACCGTGATGCCAGTCGCAGATCATCTTGGCCTAGCCTCTCTGCCGACCAAGACAAGAACTGAAACTGTCACGGCTCCACTCAAGACCACAGCAGCTCCAACCGGATCACCTGCCACAAAAACATCCACCGCTAAAACAAGTCAGCCAACTCCCAGAACAACTTCTCCAAAGCCCACTTCGCCAAACAAGAAGGTGGTTGTAGCAACCGAAAAGAAGAAGCCCACTCCCACAGCTACTACGAGCCCAAATCCTTCCAAGAAAAAGCCTGACTCTGCTTTATCAGATCAAGCTCCAGCCCTAAAGAAACCACAGCCGACCGCAGCTAAGAAAACCCCCATTAAGGCCAAAGTCATACCATCCAAAGCCACTCTCTCAAAGCCCAAGCTAAATTCTGTCAAAGTATTTCCCTCCAAACCAGTAGTATCAAAAGTCAACCCTTCAAAAGCAACCATATCGAAAGGTTTTGCCAAAACCACCAAGCCAAACCTGAAACAGGTCATCAAGCCAACCAAGCAAGCCAGAGCCACCAAGGCTCCGGTCACCCCACGACCGACAACACCTTTGTCCAATTTTGTAACATCACCTGCCACGGACGCCTTCCAGAGCTGGGAGGTACCACCTACTCAGTTCTCACTGCTGGCTGGACCTGTTGGACTAAAAGGAGAACCTGGCCCCGCAGTAAGCAGTTTTTATCTCAGTGTTCTGGAAAACAAATGCAGGCTCATTTGTTTTGATGCTAAATTTTAATGGTTTACTTCAGTTAACTCATTCAGTACCAGCCAATTCTAGACCAAGTCTGAAAAGACGTTTAAAAACGTCTTTGGGAGTGAATGAGTTAACGCTATCAACTTTGTTGTCCATCCGAGTCTTTCTCGGACTTGTGCCACGTGCCTTCAAATTGTAGCTCCGTCGCCATCTTAATGGAGCTTCATGTAGCCCTGCCCCAGTTCCCGCACTAGTTAGAAACCCTCTCCCGCCATTTTCATCTTGCCGTCAAGGCTTAGCATGACGTGTCGGGTCTGACGCCTTGCCGTCTTTGCACCAGATTCCTCTTATCACAGGGGGCTAGTGGAGGTCACACGGCCCACCTTCAAAGCTGGGTCGCGGGTCAAGGCAGTTGGTAAACACCGCCATTTAGCTTCTGCAAACGCAAAAGTAGGAAAAGGCTCATATCATTTTTTAAATATTTTTTTTGTAGTGATGCCCGCAATGCTGTCATGACAATCGTCAGCCAAATGACACTTTTCGAGAACTCTACCTGATCATTGGGCAGAACGTCGCCATAACTGTGCCAAATGTAGAAGAGTTGAGCGCATCGCACTGAGATTTGTCAGGGTTCTGATCCATTTGCACGTACATGAAGGGATTGCATTTTATTGTGCGGAATGAGTGCATCAGTACATTTAAGCGGATCCCAAGAAGAGTGTTGTTTCTGGCTTAGCGCCCTAGTTTAGGATGAGGCCCATCTTCAAGTACTTCAAATATCACGTCCGTCGATTTGATCGATGTCATTTTAGATGGCTAAAGGTAATCACTTTTCAGAAGAAAGGTGCATGTGTCCATGTTAGAAGGTCCCAGGGCCACCATAAGAGTGCACCACCTGTACCAATAGGGGTGGAGGCCAAGGCGTCGGAATTGGGGGCAATTAGAACCATCAGAGTGGCAGGAAGCGGAAAGAAGACTTATGATTGCAATGGGAGAGGCGCCGTATTGTTTCAAAGTCTTTCAATTGGCTCCTTTTTCATCTCGAGGAGATTTCCTGGTAGTCTACGCTGAGAAGCTCACATTCAGAACCTGTTGTTGTTTTTCTTGACTTTCCTCCCCCTCATTTGATTAAAAGAAAACGATTGGGCACGATAAAGCCTCACAGGGCATTCAGTGGCACAGGAAACGATCTGTTATTTCGACCATTTCCTGCCACGCTGGCTCAGAATTACCTGACGGATATACCTCAGCTCTCACCACCAGCTAATGGAGTTACCTCAGACCTCATGGTTGATTGAGTGCATGTGTACATATGCATATAGTGGCAGTCAAAAGGAAACACTAAAGGGATTTTTTTTTTTTTTTTTCTTGTTGTGCAGGGACTTCAAGGACCTCCAGGGAAGCCGGGCCTGCCAGGAAAGAGGGGTGCTCGGGTGAGTCCCGGTCCTTTTTTCTTCAGACACCCCCAGCTACATTTATCTTTCAAAATTGTAAAGAATTACAGTCGTCTTGAAATCCACTTGTCAGACTCTTGTTGGAATCAATTTGATTCGGCGGTAGGCCAATTCTCTCCGATGCCAATGCAGAGGATGGTATTTGCGAGCCTCACAGACTCTCTCCAGAGAAGGATTTATTCAGCAGCAGACACCTTGCCATACACAAATGTCCCTTCAAGCCCATGTTGACCACTTAGCCAAACATTCACATAACACTACCCGTGCAAACATCGCAACTCACTTTACCTTTTGGCTTTGACACGATCGTGTTTGCCAGTGTCAGATCTTCAGACGGTCTAGCTGCTAAATCGTGGGCAGGGAGAAAAATGTCGTTTAAGTAGCGTAATGTCCTCACATATGTGCAAGGACAGCCACCGTCCGGATGCACTTTCAGCCATTTCCTAATGGGAAAAAGATGTCAAACACACAAATACAGAATGAGCACACTCGCAAGGAGCTGCCGTAGCCACAACTCACTACAGCCATGTGTATACGAGTCATTCACAAGTCCGTTTTTTCCAAAATATGTCCTGCCGTGCTATTGGAGCCATCCTTGCTTCTGAATGTGTCTGTGTGCTGTCCATGTGCACATGTTGACTGACACCTCTGTATAACAGACAGGTGACAGAGAGGCCTCTGTCCGGGGCTTCCATCCCACAAGTTAAAGACCCAGATTGTTTTTTGTAGTTGTAACGACAGTAGTAATAATAATAATAATAATAACCTGTCAAGCCAAAATTTCCACCTATCTCACAAGGCCGACGCATTTAGTGTCACTCTCTCACACACACAAGCACACACACCCACTCACACAAGGTTTTCCTATGGAAGCAGATCGACCATATTCGGCACGGGGCTGCGAGTGCTGACCTCCCACCCCTCAGCATAAACAGGAAAGCTCCTAAAAAGACGGCCTTTCAAAAGCTGCCTGTGCCACAGGATGCCTAATAAAAGCACTGTAAACAGACAGAGAACACATGGCTGCGCTGGACTTTTTTCTCTGCTGCTTCAGCTCCTGCGGCATGCAGCCCGTTTTCACTTTTGGGGGAATCCCATTCTGGACAAGCCTTGAAAAATGTTTTTAAAGTTGAAAAAGATCCATCGGAATTAACAGGAATTCAGGAGAATAAGTGAGAAAAAACGGAATTCACAAAATGATAGGTTGGCTCTTGATATAAAGTTGAATAGAACTGTACAGAAAACTTTATTAGAATTTACTCGGCATATTTCATCCATATGCAAGCACTATTCACCCTCCTGTGCGTTGACTTTGTCTCTGCCATATGTGCCGTTGTGAAGTTCACAACAACTTTGACACCAGCACCATTTGGTTCCATTATTTATTTATTTTTTGACCGCTCTTAGTTTTTCCTGTCCGATGTGAGCGCAGCAACGCCACGTTGATGCCGACCAAAGTTGTTGAGAAAGCGATGCTGTCCAATGGGCCAGTGAAACAAACCAATCTGGTTTGACTCCAAACGTCAAAAACGAATACATAAATGATTGCCATATAATTTTTTGCAGGCGTGTCATAATCAACCTGTTTATTTATTTGCATAAGCCAGAATTGTACTGTTCAACATCTGCAGAGAACTGGAGGGGTTTTTTTTCCTTTGCCCTTTTCGGCCCTCAGTAGAAGATAGACCTCGGCCAAAGCCTCACAAACCTATCTTGAAATACCTTTTGTCTTTCAGTTTGACCCCTCCCAGATGCTTAATGCACACTTTGAGCTTCTGAAAAGACATTTTTTTTAAAGTACTAACAGAAATGAGCATAGATGTTGCGGAAATTGTAAACCTTCGCTGCTACTTTAAGACAACTAAGAGCAGCAACACATACAAGCAGAGAATACAACAATACTCAGAGGCATATACGCTCTCTACTCAATGGGGACAACTTACTGAAGTTTAGTTGGGGACCTTCTTTGCCTCTTTATGATGCTGTATGATTTCCAGTACATTTCAGTCCACTTTGGCATGTTGTGGCACAATGTGGCACTTCACTGAAAGCACGCAATTCTAAATTCGGACTTGCCTGTATTCTCTTCAAACCCCAACTGCGGTCGATTGCGGAAACGTTGCAGTTTACACATACTGGGCACTTGTAACAACTGACAACACTGTTCAGTCTGATAAATTTAGGGTTTCCCGCTGAAATCCTGCAGACGTGCCCCCTTTTTTTTTTTTCCTCCCCGCACGACTTCCCGTAGCCTTGGATTACGGGAAACCGGTGTGATGACACACAGAGCACTATTGAGCCCAGCCAGGCAACAGCCGCGAACTTTGACCTCTGATCCCCACACATGAGTGCGAGACGCCGTCGCCTCGGCAACCGCTCTCCGCACAGACGCGTCCATTTTTAGGGCGTGTGACGGCGACGGCGGCGGTGGCGGTGGCAGGGAGGTGCGAGGGGGACGCGTGCAAAGACTAAAACCGTCTGTTCGGAGCGCACCCTATTCTCCTCGCCGTAACATTAAAACTTACCAGACTGCTTTTGTTCAGTCGTTTTGCAGCTCACAAACAGAGTTGGGGGGGGGGGGGATAGCTGAAAAATGACAACAATGCAAAATGATAAGTTTGCTATTCGTGCTTTTGTTGAGTAAAATGACCATTTTTGTTTTACTCGATGAATTGCTGACAACAAGCCTGCTCGGGCCCATTCGAGACAGTCCTGAATCCAGAGTTGTCATTGCAGTGTTCGATTGCAGTTGTGTCATTCATGGGGGTAAATATCAGCCATCTCTTGGAGCTCTGTACACTAACTTGCCACCCTACAGCAATATCTAAAAAGGGCATTCTAAACACATTGTCGTTGTAGTGTTGAAAGCAGTGCTTTGTTGTTGATAAAGGCTAATGTCAGCTGCCTTTCGGCGTCCGCCTTCAACTTGACGCCCTAAGCAATCACCTGAGTTGTTGGCACTGTCGCAGCATCGTCGTATAAAAAGATAAAAACAAAATTTGTGAGTATAATTGATCATGAAATTGACCCTTCCGTTGCGCCTGCTGGAAACACGGCTTTGAAATCCTCCCCTCCGGCTTCCATCTGGCACAAAATGATGAACTAAATGCGTTTCGAAGGAGACTGTATATTAAGCGGCCTTTACGAGCGTGCGCTTCAAAGTCGGACGCCACTTTATGCCCATTACAGAGTTGCTTGTCAAAAATAATCTTTGTGGGAACCTGACGCCACCCTCCCAAATGTAATGTCCAGCAACTACGTTTTAGTTGTGCATATGGCATCAAGAAGCAATTTGTTCCATATTTATATACCTGAGAGTGACGTGCCGTTGCCATAACATCAAAACTAAAGCGCTATACTTCTTAAATCAGGATGATTTTGGCCTGAGCTGAGGTAGGACCGCAGTGACGCCCTGTAAAGCCACCGAGGCCGCCGCCGGTCGGGGGCCCTTGCGTGCACCGCGCCCTCGCCTTCTCTAATTAGACACCTGTTCCGGGCAAGACATGCAGGCAAGGTTGCTGTACCCAAAAACAAAACCAAGATAAAAAAAAAAAAAAAAAGCTCATACCCATGTCTACAAGTGTACTCCCCAAACCACATTGCGAAACATGTAATTCAAACATGCCTGCTGTGTGTGTGCGTGTGTGTGCGTGTGTGCAAGCCTGCCTGTTGCTAGAAGCACTATTTTTTTCTGTTTGCTGATACAAATGCAGGCTGCTTATAC
>CAAKHF010023574.1:0-10558 GCA_901007745.1 Hippocampus kuda | reverse complement strand
GGGGGGGGGGGGTTGATGTCGGCGCTATTTGACTTTCGCTGCTTGACAGCATGGGGCACTTCTGTTTTTTGCACCTGCAATAGGCAGCATTTTTCACAGCCCCATTTTGCTCATACGAGATGTCAGTGCTGTTGGACAGTCTGCATTGGTGTAGCTGGATGGATGGCTGGTGGCTGCGGACTTGGGCTACTTGGCTCCTTATCTTAAGCCAACAGTCACGAACTTGGGTCTTAAACTGGGCAGTGACTTTAAAATGGAGCAGCAAACTGGTGCTGTTGTTAAATCGAGCTTTTTTTCATTTTAGGCAGCTGGCTAAGTAAAGCCTCTCCTTTCTGAAGATACAAAATACATAATAACACACACACACAGATATCTTTTTTGGTTTTATCCCATTTCCCTCGACACACCTCGCAGTTAACTTGGATCCTGTCTGCGGACTACTGGTCGACCGCAATCAACTGGTTGGGGAACCCTGAAATAAAGAAATGATATTTGGCCCATATGAATTATTTACTTTTTGTTTCTGTTTGCATGTGAATGTAGCCCCTCTCACATTTTGGGACAGGAAGCAGAAGGAACACATGTTGGCTCTACAAGAGAAGAGACGGAGCCTGCAGGCGCTGCTCACCGTCCGATTGGCTGAGCTGAGGCATGTGTGTCTGCAGGAGGCGGTGAGTGGCATCACGTGAACTCGCTCATGTCACCGTACACCTGTTACCATGGTGTTAGTGAACTATCAATCTCATGGGCCAGGAGCTGACTGGTACGCTGCCCAGTGACTTCCCCTTGGCAACGGGGGAGAAACTCTCCTGTGTGAGGCACAGAGGAGGGACGTCCCGTCAAGTCAACAGGAAGTACAGAGCAAAGGTGATGATTCTATATACATATAATTTGACACTACCCACACACACACAAATATAATATGCAGTATGTATTATGTGACCATGCCCACACACATTAAATGCACTTTTGCTATTGTACTATGCGAACACATACCACTATATGTATTATGTGATCTTGTCCACAAACACTATATTGATGCCATCAGGCCGAAACCACCTTTGGTACAAATTGGCAATGTTCACATTTTTTCCCCAAATCTTTTGGTCAGTTCACATGTGGGTGTTGTGTCCAGTTTTTGCCCAATCTAAAAAAAATTAAATTAGCTTGCTCTCTTTGATAATGCAATGTTAATGAACAAAGCGTTTTGGGCATTTGCTGAAGAGTGATGATTTTGGAGGTACTCAGATTCTACCTGATGCCAGTGATATGTAGCTTATGATTTGACTGGACCACTACATTAGTTTTGGAATCAGGCCCACACAAAAAATATGTATTATTATACTCCATCGACATGTGCCAGTTTTCTTCTTTTTTCTTAATTCTTAATATTCTTTTGTAATGACAGCATGTTCCGCTTTTCCATCAAAGCCTATCTTCTGCAACTGTAACACCAACTGCCCCCATGACTTCCCTCACTACATCCATCAACCTTGTCTTCAGTCTTCCTTTTGCTCTCTTTCCTGGCAGCGTCATACTCAACAATCTTTCATCTGGACTTTTCCAAACCATCTAAGTCGGCTCTCACTTTGTGACACTTGCATGTACCCAGTCAACAGAATGTCTGACAAACAATCCCACGATAAATGTCTTCAAATTCACAAAAATACTGAACGGGTACAAAAATCATCGGAACTTGTCCGCGGGCGAGCCAAGATGGCAGTCACTGTTGTTTTCCATTGAACAAAATGGTACAGATATGGTCCCCTTTCGACCCATTTGATAATCGAGACCAGGGTTCGGGAACCTTTTTGACTAAGAGAGCCATAAAAGCAAAATATTTGAAAATGTATTTCAGTGAGAGCATATATATAAAACTGTATTTTAAAAATGATGTCAATAAAATATCAGTATATTAAACCTCTGAATGTATTCTTTAAAATAATTTTGTGATAATACTCACTATGAATGTGAATGGTTTTCTGCTCTTCACGATTGCTAAAAATTCAGCAAAACTATCGGAATGAAAGTCATCTTGCCAGGTCCATACACGAAGTTACTGCTGGCTAGATTGCACCCTGCTCAGAGTAGCATGCACGCTTCCTTTCTGCTATGTCTGGCACAGTATTTTGATGCGAACGTAGCATGGGGCGTGTCAAAGTGCCTCTCTGCATTCGACCGTTTCATCGATGGTATTTTGTCATTGCAAAGCAGACACACCGCAGAACCTGTTCTCTCCACAAAGGCGAACCCTTCGGTCCATTCGTCCCGAAGTCTACCAAACTCGTCATCTTTTTTTCTTTTCGCCATCTTATTCTTGGGATTAGCTTTGAGCTAATGGCCGAGTGAGTTGATTCAAAAGGGAGGGGGAGGGGGGTACACCTGTTTCCACAGCAACAGCAACGTTGGCCAGTATCATCCAATCAAAATGGCTCCTGGAGCCAACTGCAGCCCGAACGAGGAAATGAGCAGTGAAAAATCGATCGATGGATGCATTAATAAACAAGCAAGAATATTTTTTTTATCTGCGAGCCAGATGCTATCATCAAAAGAGCCATATGTGGCTCATGAGCCATAGGTTCACGACCCCTGATCTAGACCATTTATGTTCACCTTTTAACCACCCTATTTGGACCAAGGGGTTCAATTTTGAATTCTGTAGGGTACATGACAAAAAGTACTACAAAGGAGTACAAAATTGGACTCAACAGTACCCTTCTTTTCTGACAGTGTACAATGTGTGACTGTCAAATGATTGGCAGATTCATGTTCACAGTCATATTTGCTAAAAGAAATGTGACATCCTCATGGACAAGTTTTGGATGGACAAGAATTGCAGGACTATTTTCTTCCTGTAATCTCTTCTTCTGTGGTTCTACAGGAAGAAGATAGTGCACATGTGAGGAGTACAAAAACTTTATTCAGTGGCACACAGAGAAAACACAATCACCGTGAACAGAACACACAAGCACGACATGGCAAGATGACTGTGCACAGAGGCTGGCACACTGGTAATGCACATCTGCACACAATCAGACTGTTGAGGGAGCACTGTCGTTTATGTTATGTCCATGTTTGCAGACGACGCTGTGAGATGGGAGAGCAACTCCACGTTGGACTCTACTGGAGATGACAGTGGTAACACACACATGCACACGCGCATTTACACACTGATTATGTCATCAATCTCAATTCCTCCTTGTGTTTGCACAGAGGAGTTCATACAACTGTGTCGCCCCCCGTTGGTTGCAGGTGTTTCTCCAGTGGAGGTTTACTGTCACAACAAACCCAGGACGAGTTTAGTGTGCATCAGGTCATTGTTATGGCTCAGCGAAGCTGCGATGAGATAAGCTAAAAGGTTTCCTAAATTAAAATTTGTGTTTCTTTGCAGGTCTGAGAATCCTCAGAATCATCAGAGCCACAGATCCCTCCTTCAGCCTCATGCCCAACCACATTCCCACATCAGCTCGTCATCTGCATGCCCTTCAGAGTCTGTAGTTTTGGGGGAGGCCAAAGTGTGCGCGACACTCCGTCCCAATGACAGCTCAGATGGGCTGCTGGACGGTGCGGCCTCACCCGAGAAGGAGCAGCAGGGTCGGATGTGGTTAAACAGTTTCATGGGGTCCCAGGCGGCAAATACCAGGCCGACTGCGAGAAGAGGGCACGGCTACAGTAATCTATTGCTGGACTACGTGTTGAGCAAACAGTGGCAGCCGCCTCAGCCAATCACCTCCCAGCAGCCTCCAGGAGCTACACCCACCTACCAGGTGCACATGGGCGAGCAACGGCATGTCAAAGTGACCCGCACCAAATCTTGTGGCCCTTTCCTGCCTGTGCCACACGTCCAGCTGCACTCCCAACCCCACCTAACCCCCTCCCAGCTGGCCGCTGCCCAGGATGCACAGCTAGAGGACGCTACCAGGAGCCTCCACAAGGCTCTCGCTCTGGAAGGTACAATGTTCTAATGCTTGCTTCCTGTTTGCACACGCACTAACACTTTAATTGACAGGTCTGAGGGATTGGTTCCTGAGGAACACCATTGGCCCCTCACGCACTAATCAAAATGATGAAAAGCTTAAGGCTCAGTTAGGAGGAGTTTTGCAGCATCGACGGACAACTCAAGTTGTCCTCATGCGGGCGGAGACGAGGCCTCGTGGCCAACTGCCTCACTCCGTAAGCTTCCATGGACAGTCGCTACACGGCAGGTGGGTTCACATCAGGAAGTGACCATTACCACAGCAATGGGTAACACCTATCATATTGATGTCCCCTCTCTCTCACACACTCTCTCTCTTGCTCTCTCTCTCCCTATCTCTCTCACACACAGGCCTGTGAATAGCTCACTCTATCTTGACCCTGCCCCTTCACGGAAACATGTAGATCCCTCCAAGGAAGTGTTTTTGGAGCAAACATCACCAGAAACTCTGGTCTGATGAGCATGCCAGTCGATGGTTCACTGGGTGATCCAATGTGTGGTCACGCAGAGAATCTGAATGTCTGCTGTTCTAGTAATCAATGACATCCTTCAGGAAGAACCTCAGTTTTCGTTGAGAGGAAAAGAAGCAATAATTAAGCTGAAGAGGTTTTCTTTTACCTATAGTCCGGATGTCGCTGTTGGATGACATCATTGACTCAGGCAAATCTAATAACACTAAGATGATGACCTTTTTATTCTAGCAATAAGATGTCAAAGTGAGAATAACTTTTAATCAACTGCTGTGACAATCATCTTATCAATAAATTGATCCAGTGAATGTTGACATCAGATGTACTGATCAATGATTGATTGGGTATCGATTTTCCTTGATGTAATCAGGTCACTTCACTTTGACCCCGCCAAAAAACTGTGGTCACATGACACATTTTAGCATCTAGGTGTTTTTTAAAGTCATTTTCTGCTTTTACAAGCACCATTGTGTTTATGGAACGTCTAAGCAAGTGGATGAGCCACTTGTAAACCTTCATGTGTTTCATTGATAATTGAAGAGGTGGGTGGATTTTATTTACAGTATTTTACAGTGTAGGCAGCGCGGGCGATGCGGCTGTCCCATGTTCCCCCTTCAGGCAGCGCTGGTGATGCTGCTGTCCATGTTTTCGTCTCGTCAAGCCGCGTCTACGGTGGGCCGAGCCCCGTCCGCCTCCACGTTGAGCCAAGGCTCGTA
Organism: Hippocampus kuda; assembly: GCA_901007745.1. Classification (NCBI taxonomy): domain Eukaryota; kingdom Metazoa; phylum Chordata; class Actinopteri; order Syngnathiformes; family Syngnathidae; genus Hippocampus; species Hippocampus kuda. Next base: position 5,396 of record CAAKHF010023574.1, on the reverse strand, counting down.
ACATGTCTGTTCAAGTGGATTCACATTCACGTCCACGACGAGCTGTGCCACGTCCACGCCCACGTCAGGCCGAGCCCCTGTTCACGTCCGGCTGTCCCATGTCCCCCGCTACGTCACACTCCATCCACGTCAGACCAAGCCCAGCCAAATGGTTGCCATTGCTTCTTGTTCCTGTTCCTTGGCGAGGCGAAGGTTGCCGTCGCTTCTTGTTCCTGTTCTCCGGCGAGGCAAAGGTCGCCGTCGCTTTTAGTTCCCGTTCCCCGGCGAGGCAAGCCTTTGGACATCTTTGGGACGTCTGGGATCTGTCCCTTGAGGGAGGGGTACTGTCATGATTCGGTTTGGGACCAACAGGTGGCACTCTAGGGCTCCCCCTGCAGCTGCACAGCTGTTGGTCGTTAGGTAATTGGTTCTATAAAAGGACTCCCACCCGAACACTCAATGTCGGGTCATTGTTGCTCTTTGCTGCTGTCATGTTTGTCATTTTTCTGTTATTGATAGTTTTGAGTTTCAGTCAAGGTTTTTGTTTGCTACTTTGGATTCATTTCGTTATTAGGACTATGTTTTTGGATTTAATTTTCTGTTTTAATACAATTCGTCAAGTACACCCTGCTCCTCCCTCTTGCCTGCTTTTTGGGGTCAACCACCAACTTGCTCCGTGACATTGTATACTTTTTTTTTTAAGTACCGGTATACTTCTCTTGAAATTTTATTTTTTTTTCTGTTTTTAAAAAGTGCATTTTTTAAAGACAGTATCATGAATATCTCTCTCTCTCTCTCTCTCTCTCTCTCTCTCTCTCTATATCTATATCTATATATATATATATATATATATATATAGATATAGATATATCTATAGATATATCTATATATCTAGATACATATTTTATCTATATATCTAGATATATATATATATATATATATATATATATATATATATATATATATATATATATATATATATATATCCATTCATTCATTTTCCGAACCGCTTTATCCTCACTAGGGTCGCGGGGGGTGCTGGAGCCTATCCCAGCTGTCATCGGGCAGTAGGCGGGGGACACCCTGAATTGGTTGCCAGCCAATCGCAGGGCACACAGAGACAAACAACCATGCACGCCCACACTCACACCTAGGGACAATTTAGAGTGTTCAATCCGCCTGCCATGCATGTTTTTGGAATGTGGGAGGAAACCGGAGCATGCATGCATATATATATATATATATATATATATATATATATATATATATATATATATATATATATATATATATATATATATATATATATATATATATATATATATAGCCGTTTTAATAAATGCATTTTTGGGGGGAAAACCTGATGCGGTCCAGTGTCACCCAGACCCTAGCTCCAGTGGCCCCCAAGTAAATTGAGTTTGAGACCCCTGGTTTAGCCCAAATTGAAGTTAATAATGTGGCCTTGCTACGGTAATAATTATGGCTAGTGTCATGCTGACTGTGAACCAAAGACTGTCATCTCAGTGAATGACCTCACATTTTTGACACTGACCTTTATTATTGGGTTTGTCCAAAATCTAAATTGATTTTTTTTCAGAACTCGCTTTTTTTCCCCAAAATGAGTATTGTATATTTATTTGATCTGTGATAAAAGCAAAACATTGGTGTCAGAGTTGAAGTCTTGCTTGAAATACATCTTTTCACAAAATCCTCAATTTCAGTTTTTTTTTCTCCACAGACAGGATTTTCTGCTGAACATGCCTTACTAAAGAATGGCAAATGGTAAAAACGTTTTTCTCACGAAAGAAGAGTTTAATCTTTGTTTTGGTAGGTTCCATGTTTTCATAAACACAGAAATCAGGGGGTTGGCTCCGCTGCAAACGACATTGTCATTTAAGGAGTTAACTTCTAATAAAGTGGGTCCTGACTTTGAAACAAGACGAAACTGTGGGTTGAGAGCCTCTGATCTCGATAACAAGTCTACTGTGTGATCACTGTGACATGATGAGATTTCATCTGACTGCAGACAAATATACCAACACCATGCACATGTTCTATTGATTTGCTCTCACGGGACAGGTTCCAAAATATTACTCCTGAACGACCAAACCAGCTGTGTCCAAATGGGCCAATCAGGATTAGTGCTTTGGCTTTGTCTTCCGTGATGCTGATGCGTTCAAGTGCACAATGTACAGTTTGTATAACTTGTCAAATGTACAAAACAATACATCATTTTGGAATCTTTGTCCTCTTTCCAATCTTGGCTGCGGTTTAATGATAACATTTTATGTAACTAAACGTTTAATTGGGAAATAAATCATTTCACTCTTTCTTGTTCTTTGATGATGACTGAATATGTTTTAATAATGATACCTATTTGATCACAGATATGAGCTCATTCTTTTGAAAATGTAATCACTGAGGTACAAAGTATTCGTGTACAATTATAACGTAGATATGGTGAACGGGTAATAATCAATTCGTTATTTGACGCTTTGAATATTGCTAAGTGATGTAGCCTTTTGGAAGGAAGGGTGCAGCAGGAATGGACGCATGTGGTCTGCTGTCGAGACGAACCCGCCCCCAAAGATAAACCTCACTTTGTGGTGCCATTGCCGTCATGTGTAATGGTCGATCGGCTTCAGGGAGTGTTGCGAATATTTTCATTGTAATTCACCCTTATAGATGTGCTTATGAAGGGGACAGAACCGGAAACCGGGAGCTCTTACATACTCAGATTACTCCAGAGTTACTCTTCTGTTAGCTTTCGGATCACCGCCCGACTTTTGCCGAAACAACTGGAGCTCTTTGCCTCGGAACCAGCACATCGGTGCCGCTGACGGAACTGTTCGGACGAAAACAACATTTCTACAAGTTGCTACTTGATCGAAACGCAGCTGCAGGAACTTGATGCGTGTTGGGAATTGGCCCCTGCGCTCTCAGCTCAAGCTAATGGTGATTCACCAACAACAACAATTGAGTCGGTTTTATTTAAAGGCCATTAAGACAGGATTTCCTCGTTGTGTTAGGATGCAAGGAGACAAACAAGGAACCAGGAAGATAGGAGTTTTTACCGTAAGTGAACTTTGACGCAAAAGCACTTTCTCGATCCCTTCGTCAGCTGATGATTGTTGTCGTCATTCTTCAATAATAACACGTCTGTTACACAAGTCTGAATGTTGACCTCAAAGTAGTTTCACCGTGTCGTCAGGCACCGCCATGTTGAAAGTCAAAGCGTCGTTTTATTCCACAGCTTAGTGTTTGAAGACAGCTCTCAAACTCTTTACATGTACTACCTAAAGAACTGTAGTTAGCCTTCAAAGTACCCACATAATGACCGACAAACATACTGTAGTGCAGTGGGCCCATGTGTTCAGCAAACATGAGACGGATCCACCGAACAAGCTGCCGTCGAAACAATGTTGCTTCTGTGTAATTATGGATTTAAAAAAACTAAAGAGTAACTTGTAAAATGGAAATGTAATACATTTGTACACTGTAGCAAAAATAACTTGTAGATGTAGACAACAATTTACATATTGATATTTTATCAAAAATATTTTATGTATTATATTTAAAACAATTGTTCTAGTTGTACCAAATGCAACTTGTAGGTGTGGAAAATAATTGTGTCGCTTTAGCAAACGTGTATTTGTGGGGGAAAAATATTTTGACCTGTAGAAATGACAACTTGTAAACAAAGAAGTTGTCACTATGAGTCACTGGTGCTTTTGGTGTTGCTGTACAGACACGTGATTTTTTTTTCTCCCCAAAACACCTCACAAAAACAGATTTGTACTTCGGCACGTAGTTAATCTGTAGTCTTTAACTTCGAAGTGAGTGCTGGGTGCAATACAGGGCCATTTCGAACAGTCAAATGAGAAGGATATCGGCGGGCTGAAGTCCCACCTTATTGGCTCATTGGTTCATTTGGATGCCCGTCAACGTGAACGTGCACGGAGGAAGGTGTCAGAATCAGAATCATCTTTATTGGCCAAGTATGTAGAACAAACAAGGAATTTGTCTCCGGTAGTACAGGCTACACTAATAACAAGCAACTACGATAAACAAGGACATGACAAATATGTAAGGAAAGACATTCCGTAATGTAAGGGTGCCATTGTGCGATAGTACCACCCAATGACAGCTGTGAGACAATGTGCATAGTATCAAGCAGAGCTAAAGTGATCAGTGGTAGAATACAATAGTATAACAGCTGTGCAGTTGGTGCAGATAATCATTGCACCATTTTAAAGTGACCAGTAGCAGTATTTGTAGAAAGGATTTCGGTGTGCAATTGTACAGATGTCCTTGAGCGCTTTAAAGAGTCTGGTGCTGTAGAACAGGGGTCCCCAACCGCCGGTCCGCAGGGCATTTGGTACCAGGCCGCACAGAAAGAACTTGCCTTATTTCCGTTTTATTTATTTCGGAATACAAAAGATGTTTAATTTTGCAAAATTACCGGATTCTCCGTTACATCCGTCTGTGTCACGCTTGACTCACATCAAGCCACGCTTCTCACGTGACCCATGACGCTCAAAAACAAAACGCTGAAGCCCGCAAAAGGAGTAAAAAAGCTGCTTGGAGATCGCAAATGACGGCGGCCTTAAAAGTACTTTCGAGACAACTGGATTAATGTTATGGCTGAATACTCTGAGATCGCCACAATAGCACTGTTGCTATTTCCGACATCCTACCTGTGTGAGGTGGGGAGTTTCTGCAGCAACGGCGACTAAAACAAAATTACGAAGTAGACTGGATATAAACCACACACTTGAGGTGTCATTGTCTCCTTTTACCCCAAAATGGGACTGTCTGATTGCAGAAAATCAAGCTCAGGGCTTCGAGGCCAAATGACTTCAAATTTTGGCTATGCCATCTACGACAACAACGGGGAAAGAAATTAATTTTTGAAATAATATGACGGTGGCATCAAAATTTGTGTTTAATATTTCTTTTGCCACAAAACAGGAAATGCTTATTAACGCTCCTGCATATATAAACACATCCAGAAGACATCGATTTGATAATATTCTATGATATTTGTAGCTCCACTTAGTGATGACTAGAAATGTTTGATGATTCACAGTGACAATATAAGCTGCGGTAACTTCGCACTGATAATCCTATCTTCTTCTAATTTCACACGTTTGGTGCTGAAGACATCTAGAAACTTAATTTTCATGGTAGTGGTACTGCCCCCCCGGCTCAAGGAAATACAGTCAAACCTCGGTTTTCGTACATGATCCACTCCAGAAGACTGTTTGAAAACCGAATTGTTCGAAAACCGAAACCATGTTTCCCATTAGAATCAATGTAAAATCCGTTCCAAGTCAAGAAAACAACTTTTTTAAACCACTTTTTTTTTTTTTTTTATAATTTCACACCATAAATTGTACACATGTAATAAGAGAGCA
>CAAKHF010023572.1:0-10000 GCA_901007745.1 Hippocampus kuda | reverse complement strand
ACGCATGTCGTGTGAGAGCCCAGGAGCTGCATTGAACCAGCCAAAGAGCCGCATGCGGCTCGCGAGCCGCGGGTTGGCCACCCCTGAGTTAGAGAGTTCAATCAATACCGTGCATGTTTTTGGAATGTGGGAGGAAACCGGGGTACCCGGAGAAAACCTACACAGGTGGAGAACATGCAAACTCCACCCAGGAAGGCTGGAGCCTGGAATCGAAACCTGGACCTCTGTACTGTGAGGCAGATGGGCTAAGCAGTCGACCATCATGCCGCTTATATCAAGATAGATTTTCATATGTCACGAAGCCGGCAGCCTGGTGGACGACTGGTTAGCGTGTCAGTCTCACAGTGCAGCAGTGTTCGAATCCATTTGCATATTCTCCCCGTGCCTGCGTGGGTTTTCTCTGGGTACTCTGGTTTCCTCCCACATTCCAAAAACATGCACGGCAGGCTGATTGAACACTCTAAACTGTCCCTAGGTGTGAGTGTGAGCGCGGATGGTTGTTTGTCTCTGTGTGCCCTGCGATTGGCTGGCAACCAATTCAGGGTGTACCTCACCTAATGGCCGAAGACTGGTTTAGGCTTCAGCACACCCCGGGACCCTTGTGAGGATAAGCGGATCAAAAAATGGATGGATAGATGTCACAAAGACCTGTCTACATCGTGTGGTAACTTGGACGTATATTAAAGTTGTAGGTCCATCTCAACTGAGAGACAAGCTTTTTACGTCGGAGAGGTTTAGCCTGTGTTGTTGGTGTAATTAACGGAGAGTCTTGACATTTACATGCACACCTCCAGTTAATTTTTTTTTCTCAAAAGCAAACCATCCATAATTCTTTATTTATCAAGGGTAATTTGTAAGATGAGTTTGAAATGACATTGAAGTGTTTTGGTGAAAATGTTTGTGGTATATTTTAATGGCCAAAAACTAAAATTTCCACGGAAGGCCTCACTTACTCATGTTTTGTTTTGTTTTGTTTTTACTATTCACTTTATGTGGGGATTGTAAAATTGGATTTTTCATCTGTGTCTCTTTACAAAATTCAAATTGTTTTCTTTTTAAAATTCAGATTTACACAAGGTGTTAAACACAGATAAATGATTCTAATTATTCTTACCTCAGAAATGTGTGGCAGACATGCTACCCTGCAAGGTTATTCATTCATTCATCTTCCGCTTAACCGCTTAATCCTCACTAGGGTCGCGGGGGGTGCTGGAGCCCATCCCAGCTGTCTTCGGGCAGTAGGCGGGGGACACCCTGAATTGTTTGCCAGCCAATCGCAGGGCACACAGAGACGAACAACCATGCACACTCACACCTAGGGACAATTCAGAGTGTTCAATCCGCCTGCCATGCATGTTTTTGGAATGTGGGAGGAAACCGGAGCACCCAGAGAAAACCCACGCAAGCCCGGAGAGAACATGCAAACTCCACACAGGGAGGCCGGAGCTGGAATTGAACCCGGTACCTCTGCACTGTGAAGTCGACGTGCTAACCACTGGACTACCGGGCCGCCCACCCTGCAAGGTTAAAAGTGAAAAATATCATCTTTAAAAGGGCATACTTTTCGATCCGACTCATTTGCTTGTGTGCGTGTGGCTTGTGATAGCAAGTCTGCAACAAACACCAGGAAAGTACAGTTGCCCTTGCAGGTTGCGCGTCTTTCAAAAAAAAAAAAAACATAATAAAGACAATAATTAGTACTACGTATGACCATCTCCGTCCATAATCACATTTTGTCTCGGTGTTTAAGCAGCCCTCGCTGAATCTAGGACACTTGTCTCATTATACCAAAGGCCTGGATCAACTTCTTCAAGGCATTTCCTATATTTCTCAACACTTAGTGGGTAACTAGACAAACACACACACGAGGGAGTGATAGGTTTTCCGGGGCTTGTTTTGTGTTTGCATCCAGCCTGGTGTTGAGGCGGTGCAGTTGGTGTCGGGTGAGGGGCAACGCTCAGGCCAGCGGTCCGAGCTGAAACTATTTGGCTGCGTGGATCATCGGCATGTGGGAGCCTCTCCGACATGCCCTTCGTCATTCGCCCAGTAATGGCTGCGCACAGTCGGCCAGCCACACCGCTGACAGATTGCCCAATGGGGACATGGCAACCCCCGCTTTTATGATTTAAAAAAAAAAAACTAAAGAGGAAGGGACATTTCTTAACAAAAAGGGAGGCGACTGGGAAAGAAAAACGGAACACGGTGGAAGCGTCGGGAGTGCCACACTCACACAAACACATCACGGACCGAGAGCTTCGCCGCCACCGACCAGGGCAAGCAGTAGCACTCTTCCCGGCAGTGAGCGCCCACTCCGGGGCTTGGGCGACCTGTGACTCGGCATTGGATGAGGACGTCGGAAGTGCAAAAATAGTGCATTTCAGCGTATATGTTTATCGCTAAGGGCCGATGTGTGCGTTTTAGGGACAAGACACTCGCCTTCAAAGTACAACCCCCCCCCCCGCTTCCTTTCTCGTGAGACTATTTTAGGCCGCCATGGCTTCACCAAACGAGGATGTCCCGTATAAGTTCACCTGGAGGGGGGCAACTGGGTATCCATTTTGGCTCAAGTCATTAAATACATCAGGAAGCAAGCCTTGATGTGCTCGTTCGCCTGGGTTAATAATGCATCGCTCGTTCACATGATGTCAAAAAAAGCTGGGCACCTGAATGCATGACTTCTCGTGTAGTTTGAGGAGCCCCCCTAATCGAACCACGTACCTCCCAACACATTCGCCTTTGCAGACACACGCCGTGTCATCCCAACTTGCTCTTGTGTGTGAGCCCTCTACACACAATGCCGCGGGATAGCAGCGAGACGTCGCCGGGGAGAGGGTAAAACGGGGGGACGACAACAATGAAAACACAATCAGGTCAAAGTTTGTCAGAGTTTGGACTCGTCGCCGATCTCCTTGTGCAATGTGCGCCCCCCACCCCTACCCGTAACGCCTTTGTTATTAGTAATCGCACGCTATTGCGCCGTCTTCTTACCTTGGCGCTCCGAGCTGTGTGCAGCCGCAAAGCCTGCGTGTGCACACGGCGCAACAAGCGAGCCGTCGTCCGCGGAGAGAGAGGGCAGGGGGGCTTCTGAGCTGGGTTGTTTCTCAGCTAAAAATTAATAGAGGTGGTGCTTCCCCCCAAAATGTTTTGTTGTTGTTGTTGTTGCTTGTCCTCGCGATCTTCGCTTATTGCCCGAGCTTTGGGTCTGCAGCAGCTGGAGATGAAAATCGCGCACCCTGGGTCCTAGCGCCTGATGGAGGCCCTACAGGTGAATTGAACAAACAGACTTGAGCTCGGTGGGTTTCTATTCTTATATTCTCGGGAGGGGTAATCCCGTCACGGTGGACCGCACACGCTTGCATACAGTGCTTACCTGATGGGAACTCCACATACAGTCCGGGCCTTATTTGGTCATTTGGAAGCTCAAATGCAGGTAAACCCAGTCATAGGGACCTCCACATCCGTGTTCAGTAGAGATTTTGTGTATCTCATCAAGAAAAATAATAATAATTTGAGAAAATTCTCCAATTCGTCGGAATAGATAAAGTCCTGAAAACGTTTTTGATGATTATTATCTGGCTAACAAGTTAATTCTCTCAACACTTTTACCATAATCGATAGGTACAATAATCATCACAAGACCCTGCAGAGTGATTTGTTTCAGAGTACATTTCAGGTACAGTAATTGATGAAAACGCATGCAAAGACTGAGAAGTAAGTAGCAAGGAATTGTGGAGATATAACTTGAAACAGTTTTTCATCATTTCTGATTTTTTTTGGGGGGGGGGGTGTGGCTAAAACGGTGCGGAGTGACTTGAGCGACTTCGTTCACATATAGTAAGTGGTTAACCGGTGCCACTGCGAGTTACTTAGTTATTCCATTCCCACCACTACAGCGTGCAGTTAGCAAGCAAGCTATGCATACACTCTGAAAATGCATCTTCACTTAATGCAACCATTTATAGAACAATTTGTTGTCGTTATTTAAATTCTCAAACGAAAAGGTGACGCTGCGGATGAGCCCACCACCCGTCCGCCAGTGAAGAAGTGCCCCGGAAGCCTGTTTATCTTGAGAACTAGTGAGGGGCTAGTGCCTGTCGTCGTGGCATGGATATCCCCGTGACCACGAAGTGGAATATATTCCAATAACACTCAAGCTTTCAGAAGCTATATTTTTTTTTCTGGCACACATGTCGGGATGTGTTGACGCACGAGAGAAGCATCCATTTTTCAACAGGGTGTGGTTTCACACACATTCACTGGACACGCCCACAGCGTTTGAGAAACAAGCTTGATTTTTCACAATTTTGAAGCCTCCATTTTTTAATCGTTCAAATTTGGCAGGGTTGTTAACAACACTCCTCTCTGTGATGTGCTGAATTTATTAGAAACATTTATTTCCACAGTACAGAGACTTTGATACTGTCGACACTTCTTTTGTGAAGTATATTATGATAAACTGTTGGTTTTAATTGTATGCCTATTTGATAGCTTTTGCGTGATTAAGATTGTATATTTTGATAATATTTCATAATTTGTAGACAGATGTAAATTATAGGTTGGCTCTGTGGTCGACTGGTGAACATGTCGGCCCCACAATGCGGAGGTGCAGGGTTCGGTCGGTTCCGGCTCTGGCCTTCCTGTGTAGGAGTTTGCATGTTCTCCCCGTGCCTGCATAGGTTTTCTCCGGGTTACTCCGGTTTCCTCCCCCATTCCAAAACATGCATGGCAGGTTGTTTTGCACTCCAAATTGTCCCTAAGTGTGATTGTGAACATGAACGGTGATTTGTCTATGTGTACCCTGCGATTGACTGGCAACCAGTTCAGGGTGTACCCCGCCTACTGCTCCTTAACAGCTGGGATAGGCTCCAGCAGGCCCGCGACCCTCGTGAGAATAAGCGGATTAGAAAATGGATGGATGGATCTAAATTATTTGGGCTACACCAGTAGGACTGCATTTCCCACAATTCTTCGTCCCAGAAGCAGGAAGTAGTTTTAGTTCGGTTATGATGAAAACCTGTACATCTGCTAGTGAGTTAGGTGCGGATGAGAACACAAATGTAAAAATGAAAGTAAATTGAAAGAATTTTGAATAAAAGATGACCAACTGAAAAGCCGACATTCTCTCTTTGCCAATTTTGCCATTGTGAACAGGTACTGCTCTGCCGCGTGGCTGAAGCATAGTTCACCATATACATAAGGGGTCAGAGAAAATAATTTCTAAATACATTACAGGATATCAAATAAAATGCTGGAGGTTGTAAATTTGGTTTACAAACAAAATTGTTGAAGAAAAATGACTCCCGTTCTGGCACTATCTTCGGTTCATGAACAGTCGTGATAGAGCGAGCTCTCCCAGTGTACAGTTAATGTACATTTACACATCACCGCACACTTACAAGTCATTGTAATAATGCTAACATTAGTACTGTAATACTATTATGGGAATGGGTGTCCATTTTGGGCTTGCAGTATCCTTGGTAAACCTAAATAGAACGGTATGCAAAAAACCTACGACCAGGGCCGCTGCTAACCAAATAGAGAGGGGTGGTGATAGTTGGGAGCTGCTGAGTGAAATTTCACCTGACGACAGTAAGTAAACTGGTGGTGGTGGTGGTGGAAGGGGTGCTGACATAACATAATGACAAAGATGACTGACAAAGATGTGTAAACCATGCAAATGCCAGTTTCTCATGCACCAAAACTATTTTGTCAACATGGGGAACAAAATGGTGCCCCTCATGAATGATGGGGCCCGGCGTGCAGCGTGTCATCTGCGTTATGGCAGCGGCAGCCCTGGCCCAGATATTGCACAGTGATTTGCAAGCAAATACCCCATGTTTATTTTGTCACGATAAAATGCGTTTTCACTTATTTCTATGTACAGTGTTTATTTTTAACCACACATTAATAAAAAGAAGGTAAATATAACTTGGCTCAAGGGTTCAAAAGATAAATTGCAACATGACCTCTGTTTGGAAACATTTTGCTGTATGAACAATCATAAAGCACATTTAATTCATTCACCAAGGTTCCATTGTAATCTACCATTTTAACCGTTTGCATACTCACATCTTCGTGATTAAAAGCATCGCTCGTATGACTCTCCACTTCATCTCAACTGCATCCTCCTCAGCTAACACTGACAACAGTGCTACTGCAACTGGCAAGAGAATCTGGCTTTTACTGTTGTCTGTTATGCACAGGGGCATGCTGGCCATTGGGAATTTCAGGAAAATAGGGCTCGTCGAATTGTGTGATGGTCGCCCCCCTCCACCCATCGTCATCGGCGATTAATTTTCATAGTGAGATGTCTATTGCCCAAACCATCCTCACCCCACCGTCCATACAATTAGGCACATAACAGCCGTCATTCCCACTCCCCCACAACGTCGTACATCCCCCAAACCTCCACATCGTGTACCTGTATTACGTTTAGACACGTGATGGCTGCCAGCCCCTAATCTGCTTCATCCTTGACAATCACGCCATGTTTTTGTGGTTTAACACATGCAATACAGTACAATATGCACTATGTGGAGATTTAAAATCCAATAGTGGGTCGCGGTTTCTCATTGCAGCATATTTTTAGGATTGCAGGGGTAAATCGCTCATTGTGCACATGTGAGTCACCAACCTTTATTTTTTTCACGACGGTCCATTCCAGTCGGGTTCAGCAACATTGCGTGGAATGACACACTTGAGACACATAGAGGCATAATCTTCCATGCGCTTCAGTCACAAAAGGGTACACAGTTGTGCACTTTTTAGGGTGCACAGAGCCTCTCTACGACTGAAATGTGTCACTTAGGCACCTTCACGCATGTACCACTCTGGGTGGAGCACTCTTAAAAGAGGGAGTTCCCTGTCAAATCATGCCTCGGCCGCAGTCTCCCAAAGATCTCCTGCGCCCTCAAGAGATGTACAGGGTAGAGTGGAGACAGTATAAAGTCCAGCGCCTCCGTGAGGGTGAACCAACATATTGCACGTATTTCGTTATTAGAGCTGCTTCGACAGCCGCTGACTACACGAGTCCATAGATTTGTGTTGACATGGAGGGGTGGGGTATGGGTGTGTAAGTTATACATTTTGAATCCTTTATTATTAATCGCATCTGGGGTGACGTGCACAAGCCTGGTTGCTGGTCAATGCTGGTCAGCAAGGACTTTTTTTGTTTCTTGCGCTTTTATTTTGTGCCCAAGGTATACTGTAAACACATCCGTTCAGTCATGAGAACAGTATTCTGATTTATTGAAAACAAAACAGAATGAAAATACTGTACACATGCTCCTTCAAAATAGCCTGTTAGATGAGCTATGAACGCGTCAAAGGAAACGATAAGTATAATTTCCAGGTCCACCATGCAACCTAATTAAAAAGTGTGATATATGGATCTCTATGGAATTCACAGCTCATGAAAAGTCCACACTCTGGGAATTAGGGCCACCCACGGAATTCAAGGAATCGTGCATTTTTGGTAGTTATGTATAAAGTTCCAGGTTCCGTATTGTGGTGAAGCAGAAGTCTGAACGGGGGAATCGGTTCACCTTGAAAGTGCGCAAGCCAGGCGTGTACATAAAAAAATAACCTACGTGTGAAAGGGAGAAGATGGGCCATGGCATCTTCAGGCGCATAGTCATCATCGACTTGACCTCCACTCACAATATCATAAATACAATGACAGTTAATTAGTGTATTTATTAATTCAGAAATTCAAAATAAACATGTTTGTTGAAATAACGTTTTAGACTATTCTTTTTGCAGATATTTTCTGACAATTGGTGGATGGGAGAAGGCCAGGTAGTTGTAATAAAGGCCCTGATCTACCGACTCAGTTGAAACACTTGCATTGTACATACATTCAAAGTCATGTGAAATCACACACCTGCCACCAGTAAAGTGTCTCTGATTAACTTCAATTAAGGTTGAGCTATTGGAGTAGGCTTTTCCAACATTTTTGTGAACTTTTATTCTAAAGTAGTCTGTGTACAGCTTGGATAACAGTGTCAATTTGCTGCCTTCTCAAATTAACTCGACACAGCCATGAATATACATTTAAACACCTGGCAACAAAAGTGAGTGCACCACGCAATGAAATGTCCAAATTGGGCCCAATTAACCATTTCCCTGCCCTGCGTCATGGCACTTGTTACTCTTACATTATATTATTGTTCTCATTCGTGAATAGGGAGCAAGTGTGTTAAATGTGGTGTTTTTGTTTTTGCTTTCACACTCCCTCATGGAAAAAAAACCCTAGAGCGCACCACAAAAAACAAAAAAAAAAGTCACAAAAACGAATGGATGCAGACTGAAATAAGCAGGATCTTGTCTTTTACTCTTTAACTCCCAAATTTACCGGTACTCAATGTGAAATCCAGGCCTGTTTGGTCAAACATATAATATATGGCAACAGTTGGATACAGAGATTATTTCTACTTTCTGCTATTTAAAGAGAATTTATTTACTCTGCTGTTATTATATGCTGCTGAGTAGTTGGTAATCATGGTTTAGCATATGTAAATATAAACCCCCTCTCTTACTCTATGAAAGAATGGACACATGATCAAAGCAGTTGCTGTTCTACTTGACCGCTGGCCAATGTCTTGTGATATATAAATGCTGCAAAAAAATGGGTTTTTTTTTACTGTGGATTGGGGAAATTATGCATTTGCCCAGCATTTACAAATGACTTTACAGATGTATGTATTGTTCCCAGCCGCGTTTCTGCGATACCAGCACATGGCACGGAAGGTCAGGACATCTTGGCAATCTGTTAAAGTGGCTTAACCCCACTGAGCAAATCGGGGCCGCTGTTTGTTGAGCGCAGGCTCAGATTTACAGTCCATCACATGGATGGAGACTTAACTAGTAGAGAGTGAGAGTGCACAGTGAGCATACACTATGTTTAAGCACAGTGTCTTGTGACCAGTTTTCTTTGGAATATACTGTATATTTATGCACACTTGTCACGCACATGGCCAAACATAGGTGGTGCAAGTTAACAGGATGCCACTGTTTCACACGCTCCCATGGTGGATAACACAAAAGCATGCTGCCAATCGCAGGGCACCCATAGATGAGCAACCATTCGCACTCACAATCACACTTAGGGACAATTTGGAGTGTTCCATTAACCTGACACGCATGTTTTGGGAATGTGGGAGCAAACCAGAGTACCCACAGGAAACCCACGCAGACACGAGGAGAACATGCAAACTCCACACAGGAAGGCTTGAGCTGGAGCCCTGTACCTCTGGACTATGAGGTGGACACCCGCCCGCAGATAAACAACAAAAAAAATTACAAAAGGCCCCCCCAGCAGTTTACTCAAGACTGCAAGGAGAATTGTAGAATGTCTGTTTGGACCATTGAGGCTGGATCTTTTGTTCTTCTGCAGCCACTTTGCTTTATGGGCAAATGCCCAGTAGTAATTTTTCAACCCTTTCTACTTCAACCATGAGGAATTCAAACTTACGCTGCTCCCCCCATATGACTCCCTTTAATAATAATATTAAATGGTGTGGTACACCTCAATTTATCATTTTTTGGTAACATAACTACTAAAATAATTTGCTGTAATATAAGGTTTAGGAGGGCAGCCCGGTAGCCCAGTGGTTATCACGTCGGTTTCACAGTGCAGAGGTACCGGGTTCGATTCCAGCTCCGACCTCCCTGTGTGGAGTTTGCATGTTCTCCCCGGGCCTGCGTGGGTTTTCTCCGGGTGCTCTGGTTTCCTCCCACATTCCAAAAACATGCATGGCAGGCTGATTGAACACTCCAAATTGTCCCTCGGTGTGCGTGTGAGCGTGTATGGTTGTTCGTCTCTGTGTGCCCTGCGATTGGCTGGCAACCAGTTCAGGGTGTACACTGCCTACTGCCTAATGGAACACATCATCGAAGCTTGCCCTCTCCAAAAACTGAGAGGAGGGCTAGCCACCCTCCACTCAGCTGACCCAGAGGCAACTGCATGGCTGAAGGACTTTGCATTCGCTAAATAAATAAA
>CAAKHF010023564.1:0-11164 GCA_901007745.1 Hippocampus kuda | reverse complement strand
ATTATGTTTAGCGTACATACACCGGGACCTGTACATTGACTTTTATTTAATTTTTTTTAAATGTCAGAACTTGAGCGCATTTGTTCAAATTAGCAATTACCGTATTGGCCCGAATATAAGACGGCCCTGATTATAAGACGACCCCCTCTTTTTCAAGACTCAAGTTTGAAAAAATACTTTTTGAACACCAAATTAATTTTTATACAGAAAATAATTATAGTACATCTGAAACAAATGATTATAACAATATATTTGAGAGAAAAAGCATCTTGAAGTTTACACCATAACTTCTCCTCAGCTGCCGGTTAACCTGGCCGATCATCGACTCACTTTTCTCCAGATTGTTGCTACGTTCCTCCATTTTCTGTTATCTCTTCTATTATTTTCGTCTCTTTTATTTATTACCGCTATTTCTTATTTTTCTTCTTCGTGCTACTGCTATTTTTATTTTTATTCTTCGTGACAGGGGTTCGCTTTGGCCTGGGGAGTCAAGTTCAGCATTCGCTTCAATGATATCTGGCGCCATCTAGCGTCATGAATGGGTATAATGTCTAGACCCCGAATATAAAACGACCCCCACCTTTTCAGTCTTATTTCAATGCAAAAAACACAGTTTTATATTCGGGCCAATACGGTATATGGTGCAATTGTGACACGAGCACCTTGTTGTTCGCCGCAAGTGCATGCACTCGAGGTGTCATGATGTCTACAGTGATTTGAATGTGTCCCATTACAGGATTCTGAGGGTGTGGACATCATGCTGGGAGTGTGCGCCAACGGACTCTTGGTCTTCAAGGACCGGCTTCGGATAAATCGCTTTGCTTGGCCCAAGATCCTCAAGATTTCCTACAAGAGGAACAACTTCTACATCAAGATCAGACCTGGAGAGGTACGTGAGGTGCTGCGAAGCAGCGCTGATTCACCGCATGGGTCGAGTTGAAAGTTCCTGAACTGCTTTTCGCAGTCTTGCGACACATATGTGTTTATTAAACTCATTTAAGTACTCCATTTATATGTGAGATGCAACTTCTAATGAGTTGGCATTTTTCTTTCATCATCGATGTGACAAGCCAAGATTCAGCCCCTAATCTTTATCATCCACTCAGAAGCTGTGCTGAGCTCAAAACAAAAGCGATGCTCCGGCACCCGCGTTCACTCTAATAGAGTAACGCGATTACACTGTGCACTTGTTGACCCCTTTTTTCACGTGTTTTGTTATTTCTGACAGACGGAGCAATTTGAGAGCACCGTGGGATTCAAACTCCAAAATCATCGCTCCGCCAAACGGCTGTGGAAAGTCTGCGTCGAGAACCACAGCTTCTTCAGGTAGGGGGGAAAAAAAAAACCAACAATAAAACCCTCTCTGCAAATGTCAAGAGCGACAATTCCATGATCCTCCCTTTTATTTTCCAGGCTGAACGCCCCAGAGCCACCCACCACTCCGCGCTTCTTGACTCTGGGCTCCAAGTTCCGTTACAGCGGACGCACGCAGACCCAAACCCGCCTGGCCAGCACCCTCATAGATCGGCCCGCTCCCGCTTTCGAGCGCACCTCGTCGAAACGCATCAGCCGCAGTTTAGATGGAGGTAGTAACACACCCACACCGACAGCAGACATCCAGGCTGGGTTATGTTCAGGAGTACATTTTTCGCCGTCTGACCAGATACGGGAAATAGCTGCAGCTGCTTCCTGCCATGCAGAGACGAAGATGAAAAGGCAGAATGTTCTGAGGGCCCTGACGGGGAAATGAATGTAGCATTGAGTGTACCATACCAAATTCCTCTTTGATTCAAAGGTTGCACAGCCAAGGCATTATTTGGTCGGAAAAACCTCACCACAATGTTACAGTTATCTTAGGAAAGTATCACACACCTGTTTTTTTTTTTTTTTTTAATGTGTGGCTTGACAGTTTGGGTACATTTGTCGCTCTTCCAAGCCACGTGTGACATCGCCCTCAACTGGACGAGCTTATCCACTACAATCACATCAACAACAGAGGGTCATGACAACTGCGTGGAAAGCAAATTGCGCGTTTGAGTGCCAACTTCCAAGTACATGAACCTTGTACTAGTATGCTGTTTAGTCACACCTTTTCTCCCCAATGCTGTATGGCCATTAATGTAGATAGGTAGGACATTGACACATGCCTATTGGATAGGCCTGTTAGTGTTACTAGTGCATCTCAGTAGGTTACTAGTATGGTTATTTGCAAAATAGTGTACAGTCAGAAAACATAACAAAGTGCCTACCAACACCCGTTTCACTTCCGATCAATCCAGCCGGTTCAGAAAGCTGACTGTGTTGTATGTCTCCGCGGTGCCCGCCCACAAAGATACTTATGCCGCCCCAATTTGTATGACTCTCCTGCATGTTTTGTCTCCTCAGCCCCAATGATCAGCATCACAGAGGCCTCCACCACTGAGAACGGACACGATCCCCACCTGGAGCTCCACTCTGACTCCAAGGTGTGTTTGCCCTTCTTTCTTCGCAGCAGGTTCATCGTGAAGAAAGGCAATGAGGTGTGCGTTATTGTTGTCGCCGGGGTCTACTTTGCCACACAGTCGGCTCGATTCTTTTATTTTGCGGCTTGGTTGTATTCTGTATTAGGTGGACTGTGTGTATGTGAGCTTTTGAGTGAGACAAATAAGGCCTAATGTTCTCAGCCAATGGTTGCCATACATTGTCCGTATTAGTAATGGACGTTTTTTTTTTGGGGGGGGGTGGCGATTTGTAGTTCACAGTAAATCCGTGGTCCATATTGGTTGTGCATGTCTCCTATTTAACCACCCACTTCCCGCTTTTTCACTTTTACGGTTCCCTCCCCGCCTCCAAACCCTCACACTCAGCACTCTTTCCAGCAGTTGACGTCTAACTTCAGGTTTCCTTCAGTGGTTGCCTCCTTTTGACAGAAGTCGGGTTTCCATCCATGGACTGAGATGCACCTTTTGATTCCAAACTTTTAGCTCCAGTTGGCCACAAAATAAGCCTTGTAAGCGTTTAAAGAAGGGGGAGACTAATGTTTTGCGCCAGTTCCTCTGGTGCACCCAACTGTGTTTTGTTTGGGGGGGGTTTTTTTGTTGTTGTTTTTTTTTTTTGGTGCACCAGCACAAAATTAGGTCCACCCAAATTTTTCACTGCAACTGCGCAGTTTTATAGGTTCAGTATTTCTTCTTTTTTTTTTTTTAATTTTTTTTAAGAAAATTGCATCCTGTCTTTTTAAGCAATATTGACCGGTAGATGTGAAACTAAAATGTGGTCATCATAAAGTAAAAAACTGTTATTTTTATGCGGCTGATGTTAACTCATTCAAGTCTGAAAAGACGTTTAAAAACGTCTTTGGGAGTGAATGAGTTCATCTTAAATTGAGTATCCTCTCAAGAATATTGAACACCGGCATTGAAAGGTAGACCAATAAAGAAATTATATTCGATGAATTCATTTTATAGCAGACTCTTGGCTCTGCTCACAAAAATTGCCACTTTGGCAAATCATGAAATTCACAGACACATTTTCAGAAACGGGCAGCTGTCAAAATGTCGACTTGATTGTGGAATTTCACACGAGACGAGCGGGCAGGCACTCTAGAGACGCAACTGTTTGTATCGAATCAATTTCAAAGTCGCTCCATACGATGCCTGCTTGCATATTCATGTGGTGGGTGCTCCCTCATTTGCATATTGGGAAGGAAGCCCGGCCACTGCTGCACTGTGCACTGATCTACCCTGCTGTGCTCATGTTTAACCTTCTTTTTGTGCTGTTGTTGTTCACTAATGTTGTCTCTTCCCCCCCTTGCCCCCTGTCTGGGTTTTTTTCCCCCTCCACTCACTCTTTTCGTCACTCTTGCATGCTTATTTTGGACACATCTTGACTTTTTACTCCCACGCATCACATGCGCCTCTCCGCCATCAGTCCATCTTCATGTTCCCTCTTTCTTTCTCTTCGTTATCTTCCCTCTCCTCCATCCCGCCGTCGCTCGACTCCATCTCCGAGCTGGAGCGCGGCCTGTCCGACATCTCCGAGGACGGCGACCTCGCCGACGACGGGCACCACGAGGCGGCCGCCTTAAGCGCCGCCCCTGACGCGGAAGCGCTCGCGTACAAACAGACGCCTCCCTCGTCGCCAACTGCGACACGCCCTCAGGCGCGGGCCTCGGACATTGCGGACTCGGAGGGCGAAAGCGGCGCCGCTGAGGGACGCGGCAGGTGGCGCTCGCTGAGAGACGTGGCGAGATACGTTTTTCTCGTGCTTAGCTTCCGTTCCGTGTTGGAAAAGAGCGCCAAGAGGAAGCCCTTTGCCGTTTGGGCTGCCACGGGGAGGCTGGTTGCGTTAGTTTGCAAGTCGGCTCACAGAGTGAAGATTTTTATCATCACAAGGGCCCGAAGTGTGGCCGCTGTGTCAAGACTTCGTCAATTTAAACACACGATAACCTCCAAGTTGATTCAGCTCCAGGCGAGATTTTCCAGCATGCAGCCTTGTTTGCCTCTCGTTTCCTTCCCTCACCTTCCACCCCCTTCGCTCACGACCTGTAGCAACCTTCCACCTCCACGCGCAGCGCTCGCCTCCCGCCCCGTCGGCCGATCGCTCCGCAGTTGCCTCTCCAAACCTTCCCCGCTCCTGCTGCCTTGCCTCTTGGTGGCCTTCCTTCTGGCCGTCATGTTCACGGCCAGCCGCTCCCTCGTCCTGGCCTTGATTTTGGCCGCTCCTCTCGGCCTGACGCTGTGCTACCTGGAGAGGCTGGTCTCCAGCCGCCAGAGGGTCCCGGGCCAGGAGCGTCCCCACAAGCAGGGCGCCCTCTTCCCCTCAGACACCCCCCCGTGCGTCAGGCGCCACACGAGGACGCAGGAGATGTGCGATCCTGCCGCGTAGACGCTCGCATACCCGTTGGCATACCCGTTTTTTTTCGTTCTATTCTTTTGCACCTGCTGAGCTATCATTTTTTTTCCTGCTTTTCCCTTTTTTAACTCTTACCGTCAAGCTCACTTTGAAGTTGATAATGCTCCATAGAAAATGTAGGGGATTTAAAATATTAAGGATATGCTGATTACAGTAGGCTAGAATAGTAAAGGAGAGTAACAGTAGATGCCGAAGCAAAGTATTGTAACTTTGCAGCACTCATAGTTAGTCGTGCTCAAATACGAAATTTGGATCGGGGGTGGATTTATGTGTCCCCTCAACGTTGATTTTAAAAAAATCTTTTGACATTTTTCGAGCACATCAGGTCCACGAGAGTTTTAATTATTATTATTATTTTTTAAATTGGACCTCTAAAACTTTGCCCAATGCGGATTTGACCACCCGTGGTAATTCGCGACGATGACATTTCAGAAAGAAAATCCACCTGTCGCTGAACCTAACCCTTCATTCATAAATATTTACGAAATATATGACTATATTTCATATTATATTAATGTTATATTATTAATAATAGTAGTAGTAGAAAAATGAAAAACCTGCTATACGAGAGAAAAAAACAAAAAACAAAGGCAAGCCAGATTCGGAAGCAGCACATCCAATTATTCTAAAAAAAAAAAAAAAATACTTGGATCTCTGATGTATTTAAACAAAAAAAAAGTAAAAAATGATTGGCCAATAGCGGCCACACCTTCTGCAGGGCGAAGGTGGCATCTGTAAAGCTGACATATTATGTCAAGCAAACTATCCATGAAAAACTAACGCTTCAGTACATTGTAGAGCACAGGTGTCAAACCCGAGACCCGGGGGCCAGTTCTGGCCCGCCATATAATTTTGTGTGGCCCGCGAGAGCAAATCAAGCTTGTCAACTTTTCCATGATGCTTGCTAAAGTCTCAACCAAAATGTAAACTTGTCATATGTTAATCCATCATAACATAGAGATATTGCAAGTATTATCTCATTATGTACTTATTAAATTCACGTAAACAATGGCTGGACTAACCATTATTGTTGACTTCTAATTTCAAAGCGAGTTATCCACCAATTTGTTGTGCACTGAATATGTAATATGTGGAGGTGATTGAACATTTATACAGTTTTACAAAATTCGCAGTCATAATGGCCCTCTCAGGGAAACCGTAACTAGAATGTGGCCCGCAACAAAAATGAGTTTGACACCCCTATTCTCGAGTAATATTCTAAATATGTAACATTAAATGTATTCTCGAACGTATTATATGGTCTTGTTTGAATTATCATTTTTCATTTTGTAGGAAAATATTTTTGAAAAATAGGTGTATATTATAAAATTGCAAGCATTCATTCATTGAATTCAAAATAAGTGAAAAATTTGGAAATGTTCATATTAAATCAAGTATTTTGCCATTTTTATATGATTACCCTTCAAAAAAGCCACATTTTAAGCGCGCGCGTGGAAATTTATTTTTTAATGTTAAAACATTCATGTATAAAAAAAAAAATCAAATAGCTAATAGTGACAGATTTAGTATACTTACGTATTTTAACAAGGCAACACACAGGAAATTATTGTATTGTCACAACCTTTTTGCCTCACGACCTTTGGAGCGATGACCGAGCCCAGCGCCGAGTGCTTCGCTGTGCATCGCGACAAATCAAAGCCCAAATGAGATTAATTGCACTTGTCATGTCGCGGAAACGTGCTTACATTTTTGTTGTTGCCCGTACAAATTGGAATTGCACTGTAAAGGTATGAGCAAAGAAGAGTCATGTACAGTACTTATGTTGCTTCTTTGTGCTGTAGTGGAGCGCAAGCGACGCCTTATTTACGCCTTAGCGGCCGAGCTAGCTCATGCACTTCATGAACTCAAAACATATTTTCCCATCATCCATTTCATTTTATTTTTTGACTTTCTCCGCGCCCCTCCAATCTCCATTCTCTTATCGCTATGGCAACGATGCCCAAGGTTGAGGAGGCGGATTCGAGCCTCGGCCGTGTGGAAGCCCCGCCCGCCCAGGTCTGTAGTGGGAGGGGCTGTCTCTTCCCAGCATGCTTTGCGGAGTGTGTTTTGAGAGTTCGTTCAAGTGTGCGGTGATTGCTCGCTTTGTGTTGATGCTTGAATTTGAGGTTGTTTTTGGGGGGGCATGATGACATCATTTTTTGCATTCTGGACCAACTCCTGCAATCTAGAAAGCAAAAGTTTAATGTTTGATTAAAATCTGTGGCTTTTTTTTTAATGTGTATGTGTGACTCGTTAAAATGGGTCCCGATGGGCAAAATTGTCGCAAGTGGGCACTTTGACCTTCCGTTTGGGTTGCATGTTGCGCCTTCACGTGTGCTTGGAGCGGGTGAAATTCTGTTTTTGTTTTTTTTGTGTGGTCTGTTGCCATTGACGTGTTTTCGCGCGAGTGCTCCATTCAAGTTCATTCAACCGCAGTGTGAGGTGGTGTTGCTTTTTTTTTTTGCGTGTTTTTACTTTTGTTCACATGAAACGTTTATTTACTTCAAATGTACATTTTTTCCCCCCTCCCCATTTATTTATTGATGGTTGTTTTTCCATATTTATTTTTAAAAAATGTCTTCCTTTCAATTGGAGTTTTTAATCAGTTTCTTGCTATTCAATTGTTTAATCACGTTTGGTTTCTATTTGTGCTGTATGTCCACCTTCCAGAGTCCAATGAGAGTGCGTGTGGATAATATTTATGTGAGGCACAGTAATTTGATGTTAGAGGTTGGTACTTCCGCGTCTTGAGAGCCAACAATCAGAGCGTGCGGTGTCTTGTTGTGTGCTTGCCACCGGCGGCTTTGCCTGCCGCTCGATTGCAGCGGACTCGCACCGCTTTCCCATTCTCTCAGCTGCACCGGCAGGCTCTCGTTTGCATGCTCGCCGTCCCTCTCCGCGACTGTTGTCAAACACGTCAGCGTTGCGAGCACGTCGCAGGGTGCAATGGTCTGCAATTCACGAGGTGGCCATTTTGGAGAGCTTCACTTGGAGATGTGCAAATGGCAAAGTGGTTTACGGCTTAGAATCAGAGGTGACAAACCTACCGTATTTTCTGCACTATAAGGCGCTTCGGATTATGAGGCTCACCTTCAATGAATGGCCTATTTTAATTTTTTTTTTTTCATTTGTAGGGCGCACTGCATTATAAGGCGCATAAGCTGCAATAGTGGCTGCGGTTGCGCTATGAATCCACTAGATGGTGCTACACTAAAGGAATACAATAAAATACAGCCTTATTTATATACAGCCGTCACAACCACTGCAGCTGAAACCATAAGAAGTGATCACAAAAAAGGGACATGAAACAGAAATACAAATGCTATTCCAAAACAATAAATGAAAGACAAACGTTGTGAAGACAATTGATTTAACAAAAAAGGCACACAAAGCTCGTGGGCTTACACCCACTTAGAAGTCTTGCTTGTCTCTTTCTTCCTCCGTTTAGTCAGTAGTTCACGATGATTTTGGTACGATCTTTGTTTCATAATGGCTGCGCACAGCTCACAAAATAATTTGAGTCTCTGTGTTGGCGAATGCACCTGTCAATTAGTGTCGCGCAGAACGCTTTTAGGTTACAATTGGTTCCTGCTAATAATCACCACGAGATGGCACAGGAACACTAACAGGGAAACAACTCAATGGGGAATATAAAGAGACTGTGTGACCATATATAAGGTGCATCGGATTATAGGGCGCATTGTAAAAATTGAATGCTTTTAGGTGCGCCTTACAGTGCAGAAAATACGGTACTCGCAATTTGTACACACGTAGAGGTACTGATATATTCTTTTTTCCCCCTTTAAGATTGCTCATGGTAGAAGTCCTGGAAAAAAATCTACTTCTACTTTTTATTATTTAAAAAAAAAAAAATTTGCCACATCTGCGTTGAATGTATACATCACACCAAGCAGGCTCCTCGCAATGGCTGCACTGTGAACGGACCGTTGCGCACGAACCGCGCACGAGGAATGCTGTTCCGACTCCGTGGACTGCAATGTTTTTTTTTTTGAGTTGAAGATTTTGATGACTGCTGCCTGCCTACCCCGACTAACCCTGCCTCAGTAACCCGCCCGCAGGGGGAAACCTCCCTCCTCTTGCTGTCTGATGATTATCAAGTGATATGCGGTTTGCTAACCAAACTAATACAACCAGAATTGCAACATGGAGGTGATCGTGAAGACCAACACAGCATAGAAAAGTAGAAGTGCTTGATTGCAATCCTGAATTGGTTCACATACTGGACCGACATAAATACCAACCATCTTTTCCGATGAGAAAAAAAAGTATTAGGATTAGCCTCAAAGTATGATGGAAATTGATTCAGTAGTTGTTGCATAATTAAATTATAATGTGGCTACGTTAAGAAAACCAGCAAAAAATTTTGCTGCTGTTGATGCTGTATTTGGGACATATTTAGCAATAAATAAACACATTTGTTTCATATTTGTTCAAACTTGAAAAATATAACCTGTTCAAAAGTCAGCCATCTCCAGTCCCAATTTTTGTAATGCATAAGAGCATATAAACATATTAGCTTGAAAATGTAAAAGAAGAATACTCCAGTTGGTTATTATATAAATTTTATACAAAATACAAAAAATGGAATTTAAAGAAAAACATGTAAGGGAAGGAAATGTGAGTCACAACATTTAATTATACACAAATGATACTCTGTGTGTGTCCGAGTGTTTATAACGGGAATTTTTATGAAACATTAAATTCGATTTTTTTTTTAAAGATGACAAAATAAACACTTAAATTTCATAAATTTAAAAAATATATATTCGTAATAAAGTAACGGCATCAGAAATGGAGCTCAACCAATCCAGATGTTTTGGGCAATACTTCATAGCATCACCTCCAATGCAAAGAAAGAAAATTCCATGTAAGAAAATGGCCGACGCCCTGTTTCCACTCTGGCCAGCGCACATGATCACTGCCACCACTGTGGCAAGCCAAGCATCACGTTCATTTGAAAAGTCACTGCGAGGCCACAGTGAAATCTGGCGTCTGTCTTGACAGCCTAACGTTCCTGTGACCAAATATCCCATCATCCCTCTTTCTTCCTTCCTTGTTCCCGTCTTATTGCTCTCCCCCCTCCCTACCCACATCCTTCCATATGTAACCCCCATCCACCCTCTTCCTTCCCCTCCCTCCCCTCACATCAGGACCACAATAAGACCCAAGAGGAAGTACTGAAACACCAGGCTAGCGTTAGCGAGCTCAAGCGCTCTTTTATGGAGGCGCCGCCTCCCTCCCCTCCGCAGCACAACTTGTGGGAGAAGCGCATCACCTCCTCTCCTGCCACCACCCCGCGCGTTCAGCAGCCCGCAACGGTATGTCCCGTCCGGACCGGCCCTTCCGGTTTCGTAAACAACATAATGTCGAAAGCTGCTCTGAAAGGCGCCACTTTCCACACATTTGGTACTGTATTGGCCCGAATATAAGATTGTGTGTTTTGCATTGAAATAAGACTGTAAAAGTGGGGGTCGTCTTATATTCGGGGTCTAGACATTATTCCCATTCACGACGCTAGATGGCGCCAGATATCATTGAAGCGAATGCTGAACTTGACTCCCCAGGCCAAAGTGAACCCCTGTCACGAAGAATAAAAATAAAAATAGCGGTAGCATGAAGAAGAAAAATAAAAAATAGCGGTAAGAAAGAAAAGAGAAGAAAATAATAGAAGAGATAACAGAAAATGGAGAAACGTAGCGACAATCTGGAGAAAAGTGGGTCGAAGATCGGCCAGGGTGGTTGTTCGTCTCTGTGTGCCCTGCGATTGGCTGGCAACCGGTTCAGGGTGTCCCCCACCTACTGCCCGAAGACAGCTGGGATATGCTCCAGCACCCCCCGCGACCCTTGTGAGGATAAAGCGGTTCAGAAAATGAATGAATGAATTATTACAACATGCTATATAGGACACACATAGCAGTTTATCGAGCCAAGGCCACATATGTGCTTTCTAAATTCATCCACAGTATATTTTATGAGTGTCTGGGGTATGTTTTGGAAAGATTTCGAGCAGCGTTTTTTTGCGATGCCAGCGCGACCATGTTATGCCGTGTGAAAGTTGGCCGTGTGATTGACGTGTGCGCCGGCTGCCTGTGCGTGTGTGTTTGTGTGTGTGTGTGTGTGTGTGTGAGACGCAGGTGCCTGTAACAGATGCAGCATCAACCGCAGCTTTCGCAGCGGATAACAGCGACACCAAAGAACCCGTCAAGGTGCTCTAACCTTCACTCCGCTTCTTTTTCCATCCAGTGCAGCT
>CAAKHF010023562.1:7218-17325 GCA_901007745.1 Hippocampus kuda | reverse complement strand
AGTCTGCAACATGTTAATTCGATGTAGACCAGACAGAAAAGGCGCCAACGTACTGGTGGTTCAAGTTTAAAAAACAGGTAACCAATCACTACCGAGGGGCCGGACCGGGGGTGCGGCATGCAAATATCGGGGGCAGTGGTTTTCTTGTATTTTGCATATGTTACAATAAAAGTCTGAATTGGCGGGAAGGGAGTGCGAGTTTGTGATCAGCAGAGCAAGTAAACCGTCGTTCGCTCTCAGAGATCCGCTCCCGCCGATATTGAAGACAATTTTCCTGTGTGCCGAGTCATTTCTTTAACTTTGTCCGAGAAAAATCACTGACACTCACATCTCTTGTCCCATGTAAATCCACTTCAATTCCAAGCCGCGACTCCCAGTTCCACATCCGCATCGGCGCTCCGCACTAACGCTCCTTTCTTCTCATCGTCGGCTCCTCAAGCCTTCCATCCATCCAGCCGCAGATCGTTCAACAGCACCGATCTCTCCGCTGAACAAAGCGGGGCTGTGAAAAATGCTGCCCATTACAGGCGCAGGACACAAGCGCCCCGGGACTGTCCAGCAACGACGGTCAAATGGCGCCGACATTCCTCCCAGGCAAAAACAGTGCTGGTTTACCCACCCATGCTGCCGAGAAGGCGCAACCACCAAGCACAGAGTCTCCTCCTTGATGAATGTCGTGGCCAAAAAATGCTGAAAAAAGTCCACATCAGGTCCACACGACGTAATAACAAACACAAAGTGACAAAACAAACCAAAAAACAAAAAAAAAAAGCAAGGCTCATGAGAGCACTTGCCGACGGCTGCCTACTCGGGCGCCATCTTGACATGCGAATATAATGCATTTCGGATAATGGATAGGATGGATTATTATCTATTTCAAATCATGTAGACTTTAAGGTGCTTAACTTGCATCTTTTCCTGATCTCTATTAATTTATTTAATAAAAGATCAGTTTTGTACTTTTATGACTTTAAACTGGATCCCAATTACAAGGCCGAATACATATCGTACAATCAATACTGCAATAAATAGTTCAATATTCTGGGCAAGAAAAAAAAAAGAATTTATTTTGTCTCTAGCTGAAACTGTTAGCTGAAACAGCATCTTGTCTTAATTTCTAAATGGTGTATTTTAACATGATAAAACACACAATTGCTCTAAATCCAAGAATCTAAACCTTTGGAATTTTTTTCCCGTCTTGTATTTTACGGCAACAGATCATCTGGAATCGATGCATCATAAAGTAGATGCACTCTGTTTTCATAAGCGCTCCATTAGTCCGTGTCCGTTTTGAGTCACAGCTATCAATAAAACTTTCACCGCAAGGTGGGAGACATGTTGATGTTCGTCTCCACGGAAATGCACCCCCCCGCCCCCTCCCCAGCCCAAAGAAGGCATCTGACAGTGTGAGTCCGTCCGGTGTTTTCCTGGACACTTCTTGTGAAAAATGACACAAATCTCTCTTCACCTTGCTCTTAATCTCCTCCCTGTGCTCCAGATAAGAGCCTTTTTGCTCCCACGATATAAATACCGCCGGAAAGGCGCAATATCAAAAAGAGTTGTGGTGGTGAAAGATAATACAGCATGTCAAACATGCACGTGGATAAAAGTATGATTCAAATGTCGCCTAATTTACCTGCAGGCAAAGTTAGTTAGATAGTTAAAGCATTTTTCACAGCCAGTTTAAAGACGCTGTAAGGTGATCGCTTCACTTGGGCATTCATTAAGACAACCCCACTCATCCCACCATCCCCGGTGGAAAGTACATGAATATGTAGAAAGTTTGCTCAGCACCAAAACAGCTTAAATTGCATCTGAGGTTCTGCAACCTGTACAGCATATCTATATATATATTTTTTGTGAATCATTTTGCTCATTTTTTTAATTTATTTTTTATTGGCTCAATAAAGGTTGGGAGGTTGCGAAAAGGCTGCCTGTTAAGGATGAAAACGACAAGTACCCCACGACAACATCATTGCAGTTAAGTGGCGATAGTCAATAGCGCCGACATTCTCCTCAGCAAAGACGTTGCCGTTGCAAACACTCGGCCGTAAAGACACGACCATCAAGCGTCGAGATTCCCCTCTAAATAAATGTCACGGCCCAAAATGCTGGAAACAGTGAAGAATAGCAAATATTTCAGCCTGTGTAAAATGTGACCGTCATGATCATCCAAATGAGGTCATCCGTATGAAAAAAAAACACAGTTGTTGATGAAAAAGTTTGCCTTCAGATGTGCACGAGCAACCTGGACACGGTTTGTGTGTCTGACTCAAGTGTGGCCTTGACAGAAGGGGCCGGCTTTGCCAGGTGGGCGAACATCCCATGGCGTGACGATAACGGCGGTGAGTGGGGTGACGAAGGCCTTTGGATGAAATTTATGTGCACCTCTTGCGTGTGTGTGTGTGCAAGTGCGCGAGTGCAAGTGCGTGTGGTTGCATGACTTGCAACAAATGTGTGTTTATTGATCCTTTCTGAGTCATATTAATGCACCACAACTGAATCCTAGTTTGAAGCCCTTACCTTTCTGCAAACTCTAACGTCAGCTTAAAGCTCAAGCGGGAAATCCTATTACCGACCTGAAATTCTTACTGGAACCCAAAACATTTGTTTAAATCCTAAATTAGAAGCACAAACCCTCAGCCTGCTTGAAACCCTAATCTAAAACATACTCTCTACTTGAAAGCCTAACTCTGGTTTGAAGCCCAAATTTGCAATGCTTTGCTCGAAACCTTCACTTGAAACCTCTGTCAGATTTGAAACCATCATGTGAAAACTCAACTTCGACTTTAATCCAAAAACCTTTTCTTGAAACCCTCATTTTATTACATTTACTTGAAACCCTAAGTCTATCTTAAAACTCTCAGTTTTGTGTGAAACCCTTTTCCTGGCTTGAAACCCAAATTGAAAACACTAACTTATGTTTGAAACCGAAATGCTAATTCTCATCCAATTGGTCTTTTTACGCACACACAAACTGACCAAAATGCACACTATAAAATGATAAAATCCAGAATGAATGGGAGCCAATTTCTACTCCAGGAGGAATCCAAAACCATTTTAGTTATTTTATGACATTCAATTGTGCAGCCGTACCTCACGTTTTTGTCTGTCTAGCACAGCTTGTGGATGTCACTGCTGTTATTCCCTTCCTTTCTGTCCCAGTTCGAGCGTTCCAAGTTAGCTTTCCGAGCATCAAACTAATCTGTGAGTCACTGAGTCCTATTTCCAGTCGCAATGTTTATGCCAAAGGCGACATTAGAGGGGAAAAAAAAGAAATGAAAAGAAAGGAAAATCTCATGAGGGATTTGTGGCGAATAAAAAAGCTATTAGCAAAGATTAAAGTGATTTGAAATGTCCAGTTACAACTCATGAGGACTCCGTTAGTACTGGTTTTACTGGTGCGACGATAAAACTGTAGAAATTTGTTTTCAAAGATTCTTCCATCGATATGCATGAGTCTCGTGGTAAAGTTGAGCATCAGTCATTACTTATTAATAATAATAATAATCCAGAAAAAAAAAGATGTTTTGTAATTTTTTTCCTCTGGTAGAAAGTGAAAGCTAACTAAAGATGGTCAACACTATTTATTTTCCAGTGCTTACACAGTATACCTTGTTTGTTGAAGAAAAATAATCCTAACACTGACGTGTGGTGAAAAAGCAGTAGTTTCCATTTACCACAAAACTTTGTGTATTAACTTTAACTGTTTGATAATTAAAAAAATAAACTTCACAAAAACACTTCAAGTTCATGAAACATAATTGTGATTTAGCAATTTGCCGATGTAGCAACCGTAATTCTTGGCCCTATATTTACTCGGCTCGAGACCAAACTATGCCGTATCGCACAGCACTTGCAACAGCCGCTGCACTCAACGTTCAAACTTTAAACTTGGTTTGAAACCTGACTTAACCCTTGTCTGAAACCCAAACTCAACCCTGGCATGAAACGCTAATTGGAAATCCTACACAAGGCGAGAAAGCCGATCCTTAATTTGAAACCTTAACACTTGCCTGAAACCCTAATTTGTAAAAATACACCTTTGAAACCTTAGCACGGCACAGTGGTCCAGTGGTTAGCGCGTTGACCTCACAGTGCAGAGGTACCGGGTTCAATTCCAACTCCGGGCTCCCTGTGTGGAATTTGCATGTTCTACCCGGGCCTGTGTGGGTTTTCTTTAGGTACTCCGGTTTCCTCCCACATTCCAAAAACATGCATGGCAGGCTGATTAAACACTCTAAAATGCCCCTAGGTGAGTGTGTGAGCGAGAGTGAGGTTGTTTGTCTGTGTCTGCCCTGTGAATGGCTGGCAACCGGTTCAGGGTTTTTCCCCGCCTACTGCCCGAAGACGGCTGTGGTAGGCTCCAGCACCCCCAGCGACTCTTGTAAGGATAAGCGCATCGTAAAATGGATGGATGGCCCTAAAACCTCATTTGAAACCCTTAGCCTACCTTAAACCCGAGTTAAAAACCATGACAGATAACCCAAATTTTAAACCATGACAATTGTTTGGAAAATTTACTTTGAAACTAAGCCCATTTTGAAATTGTAAACCTACACTGAAACCCTTCTCTAAAACCCTAACCCTGGCCTCATATGATAATCGGAAGCCTGAAAGCCTAATTTGAAACAATGAGGCTGCCCTTAGTTCCTCGTTTTAAACAACAATTTTTAAACCCTGAACAAACTTGAAATATTTCTTTGAAACCACGATGCCACGTTGAAGCCCAAAACTTGTATTGAAACCCTAATTTGAAACACACAGTGTGGCTTGAAACCCTAATCCTACACTGACACCCTACCACAGCCCTGAAACCCTTTTGCTAATTTGACAAATTAGTCTTGGATGTGCATATTTAAGTTGCCATCATATCAATAAATTGAACTCTCGCCTCCTATTAATGAGTCATACAACTAGAAACCACAAAATGGCAACAGCGTCTTCTCATACCTGCGAGGCTACCCGACGTCGGAATTCTCGTTGACCACTGAAGACGTCGATCCGAGACCTGGGCTTGCGTGGGACGCTCCTCGCAGGTTCCTGCCCGCGGGCTGAAAAGCAGAAGAAACAAATGAAAGGCGACGTGGCGAATGAGCTCGCCCACTTGAACCAACTGAGCCGCCGCAAATGTGCCGCCATCCGGAATAAAACAATCCTGGAAGAAATGTCAGTCCGAGCGAGAGCGGGAGAAAAACGCGCAGTCCTCGCATGGCCGACTTGTTCATTTTTACGCCTAAACGGCAAAACCGCGTCGGCTCGTTGTGCTGCCGTTGCAATGTGGAAAGACAAGCAAGCGAGGATGCTTTTTTTTTTTTTTTGGTTTAACTTGGGAGAGCTCCTGAAACAGTGCCGTCTTTGCTCACCCGCCTGTTACATATATTTTCTATGCTAGACCCAAAAATGTTCATGAATAAATTGACCGGCTGTATGACGAGCCCTTTTTCAACGTTTAACTTGGCAAGCGCCTGAAAACTACAACTGCTGAACTTTGCTCTTATTCCAGCTGTTAATGTTGTTTCTCAAGTACCCTAAAAATAGTCAGTCATAGATCAAATTGACCCACTGCATATTTTAACAATGTTGTCCTTTTCACAAATATAATTGATAGTCATGTTTTGTTTTGTTTTCCACTGTTGATGCTTCCCCCCCATTTGCTTCTTTGGTACAACAAAGGTCATGGGTCAAATTGACCGTCACACACTTAACCCTCCTGTAATTGTGTGGGTACAATTGATTTGTTTTCACCATTTAACCATTCCAACTTTAGCTTGAAAAGCTCCTGAAATGATGACTGCTCTTAATTGTTCATTTGTTTCTTCAGTACACCGAGTGTTCATGGGTCAAAATGACCCCCTGCATGCTTAAACATTGTTCTTGTTCGGATGTTTTCACATTTTAAATAAAAAGGCAATTTGAAGCAGCAAATGCTAATATATACATATATATATATACATATATATATATATATATATATATATATATATATATATATATATATATATATATATATATATATATATATATATATATATATATATATATTAGCCATAAAAATATGAAATAAATACTGCATCCATTTTATTAAAGCAGGCCATTTTGACCTTTGACAAACAGGATGGTTAGAAAGGAGTAGAAAAGAGCCAAAAAGTCCAAGACGCCGACTTATTTACACGATTGATGAAGGTTGTCATCACTCAGAGAAAATAACATTTGACGCGTCCCTGCCGCTTTAGCTGTTTGTTTGATGTCTCAGAGATTATCATCTGCAAACCTGTCAATGCCCTTATTGATTATGTCTGGGGGACTTGGCCACAAGCTGTCAAAAACTGGGTTACGGTAAGTGTCAGAAAATGTGATTGGATGGAAAAAGTAGCGGGGAAAAAAAATAAGCCCCACAGAAATGCTCATGGGTCAATGTGTCAAAGTCAATGTTGTGAAAAGTGTTGAATACTATGACGATCGATCTGGTATCTTTCCTAAAAAGAAGACCAAGTATTGATAATGCTCGAAAACAAAAGGAAAAGATTTGGGTTGTAATGAAATATTTGGTTAAGACTGATGAGTGCTCACCATTCTTCCTCAATTGCTTTCAGTCATAATTAATTAACGAATTCCACATCATCGACAGAATCTTCTTCTATGTGGTTCTTTACAAGGGCAGCTGCTGATCCGCCTCCAAGAGTGATTTGAGTGTGGTGACACGTGGCAATTTGTAAGGCCGCTTCATTGAAGAAAAGGCTTAATGAGGCTCCCCAGAGGATTGGAATGTAGGCCTCCTAAATGGCTCAGGTAAGGAAAGACACGGTCAACAGGATCAGAGTAAAGGCCTGTGAAATTGCCATGAGAGGGCTTAGCTGCGACATACCGTATTTAGTCCATAAAATCTTCAAGTTAAATATTGGGGGAGGTGTGCTTTCTTTTCATTTTATTCATAACAAGCAACTACGATAAAAAAAGGACATGACAAATAAGTATCGAAAGACGTTATGTAATGTTAGGGTACCATTGTGCAGTAATATCACCCAATGACAGCTGTGTGACAATGTGCAGATCATTGAGCAGAGATAAAGTGATTGGTGGTGCGATACAATACTATGGCGGTTGTGCAGTCGGTGCAGATAACCGTCACACCAGTGGCAGTAATTGTAGTACAATTTTCGGTGTGCAAATATGCCAAAAGTCCTTGGCCGCTTGAAAGTGTCTGGTGCTGTGGAATATAGATCAAGGACAATTGTTCAAGTATCTACAGAGCTGGAGCTACTATGGTCAATGAATTCATCTTTCATTTGTTTTTATGCATTATTTTTTTTATTTCTTTATGTTTGATTTGCTAAAATATTACATACACTTACTGAATACATACAATAAGTGTAAAGTGAGATTTAATTCATTGGAATATTGAACCAGTCCTTGCCTTGACAAACTGCTTCCATGGTTTTTGCTTCCAGTGTACAGTGTTGCAATGATTGTTTGAATGTCATACTGTAGATGTTCTCATATTAACAAGAAAACCTTGCAGTTTTATAAACATAAATCGCAGAGGCAGACATTCCGTCAAACTGATGTAAGTAAGGTCTGTCAGCCTGAAATACGGATGGCAGCACGCTGACAGTTTCACCAGACTGCTGATGACCACCTCGGATAAACTTCTAATAAAAAGCAGAAATGCTCAGAGAAAAAGTGATCGGAATAATATTCATTATTTCATACAAGATTTACATCAACAGAGTCAAAGTACCGTATTTTCCGCACTAAAAGGCGCACTGGATTATGAGGCGCACCTTCAAGGAATTGCCTATTTTGTAATTGTTTTCATATATTGCACGCACTGCACTATAAGGCGCAATCTACAATGCATCCACTAGATGGAGCTACAAGTACGTCTTTGTCCGTCTCCGTGCCTTCTCTTCTTCAGTTAGACTCGAGAGGCGTTCATGACCGCCTCCAAAAAATGTAAATTAACGATTACTTCAATGAAACTACGAAAATCACAAAATAAAATCTATAGCCCCCCGACAGAATTTATCGTGGTATTTCAGGAAACAGAACGATCAGATGTCAGTAAATTGGGGCAGACTGGACTGTCCCGGAAGTGTTTGTTATTCATTCTTTTGTTGTGTACTGTATTCACAAACGAGGAAATCACAAAATGAATTCTGTAGTGGAGCTATATAATTTATTTTGTGATTTCCTCGCTTGATTTTCTGTTTTGATGCATTATTCTCAATTTTTCATTGTTCAGTTGTTCAAGTTTCATTGAAGGAATCGGTAATTTACGTTTTTCCAAGGTGGTCATGAACGCCTCTCAAGTTGAACGGAAGAAGAGAAAGCACGAAGACGTACAAAGACGTACCTCTATTTGTTGAGACTCTGAAAACCATTCATAAAGTGTGCGTTTTAAAAAGACAACACCACAGCTCTCCTTTTTTTGGAGCTGCAACAAAAACGTATTTAATAAAGCAGTGACACAGTTCACTGATCCAACAGCAAGTTATAACATTGTAAGCATGTCTCCAGCAAGGAGCAATCTTGGGGTCGACATATTACAGTAATACGCATACACAAGGCGCACCGGATTTTAAGGCGCCCCGTGAGCTTTTAAGAAAATGGAAGACTTTTCGGTGCGCCTTATAGTGCGGAAAATATGGTATTACACTGCGAAGTCAGAATGATTTGTCAAGTTGATCAATTTAATATTAATGTTTGCTCTTGTATTTCATGTGATTTATTGTTTTGTCTCCTCCTAGTGTGTCCAAAATTGATTTTTGGGGTGGCCAAAAGTTGGCCATCCACAAGGTTTGCGATCCCATCATTTCTCCATCTGACAGCCACACATCAAACAGGAGTGGGCAGAGATAAATGGCAGGGACATTGAAGTCGGATCAATTCCATCTAGCGAGGTTCCTCGCTGGGGAAACAAAAGACCACGGCTGTCGACAAAGCTCAAGTCGCTTCAACGTGTCCTTCA
The DNA here is from genome assembly GCA_901007745.1 of Hippocampus kuda. Lineage (NCBI taxonomy): Eukaryota > Metazoa > Chordata > Actinopteri > Syngnathiformes > Syngnathidae > Hippocampus > Hippocampus kuda. The sequence continues at coordinate 8,354 of CAAKHF010023562.1, read as the reverse complement.
AAGGGAACATGCTGAGTTAAATGTATTTATTTATTTTAAAACAAGTGTCACCGCGGTGGTGGTTTACAAAGCGGTTTGCTTGATTTGTGTCACGCTGAGAGAATACTGTGGATTTTGGTAGGGGGCTTAGGTGCTTTCAGACTTGCAGCATGCCTTTTGCATTTAATTTCTTTGCATGCTGTGGTGTGATATAAGGTCCAGTTCTGTATCTACTATGCCAAGAGTCCATAACGTGCTGCAGTGCAATTGTGAATTGTATTTTGGTATGGAGCTGCCTTGCACGCCAACCACCTGTTGACACCGTAAACACATGGCACAATTTGGCCTCTGATGAATGTTAGCATGAAATTTGTGGTCTCGTTTGAAACAACACAGCTTTTTCTGTGTTGGTTACCTTCTAAAAAAAATGCACGAGTTTTTCCAAGTTTTTGTTTACAGATCCTATGGCCACTGCAAGGAAAAGAATCTAGGTCTGCCACTGGTACCATTAGCCTCCACAAAAGATTGACAGAGTAAAAATTGTCGTCCCTGCAAACAAGGAACAGGAAGCTAACAAAGGAATGCAGCCAGAGTAGGTCTTGTGTGCTTTGAATTCAATTGGAAAAGCTTTCAGAAGATATGGTTTAAAAAAATAATGGCTGCAGTGCAATACCTCCATAGATTTTATCACGTAAAACTCAATATACAGTAATTACCACAGCATCACTAGAGTGATTACACCGCAACATGCAATTAGTTTCAGATGGTTGCCAAGGACAACAGACATGCACTGCTACATGAACTTAGCATGATTGGAACTAAGCGTCGAGTGTGAGAGAGGCTTCATGAAAAGAACTAAAGAGCCCTCAGTGATTTCCTTTCTTTATCTGTGTCTCTTCAAATAGACTAGACAGGAAGCTAAGTCAACACTTGGCCGTGTGTGTTTCATATGCACATGAAGAATGAAAAAAGAGAAGACAACAGAGAGGGTAAGGAGAGATGGGGGGAATTTGGTTCAAAAAGGTCACGTAAATGTCAGACACGAGTCGGGACAAACTTTTCCTCGCAGGCGGTAGTGTAAACTTTGAATAAAACAGTAAGGGGAAGGGGGAAAAAAAGGTTAAAGAAGGCGACACCGAAAGTGAAGTCAGACAAGA
>CAAKHF010023559.1:0-10284 GCA_901007745.1 Hippocampus kuda | reverse complement strand
ATTAGAACATCCCTAAGTCTTTGAAGTCAAGATGGCGCCCGAGTAGGCAGCCGTCGGCAAGCGCTCTCATGAGCCTTGCTTTTTTTTGTTGTTTTTTGGTTTGTTTTGTCACTTTGTGTTTGTTGTTACGTCGTGTGGACCTGATGTGGACTTTTTTCAGCATTTTTTGGCTACGACATTCATCAAGGAGGAGACTCTGTGCTTGGTGGTTGTGCCGTCTCGGCAGCATGGGTATACCAGCACTGTTTTTGCCTGGGAGGAATGTCGGCGCCATTTGACTGTCGTTGCTGGACAGTCCCAGGGTGCTTGTGTCTTGCGCCTGTAAAAAGAGCATGCATTTTTCACAGCCCCGCTTTGTTCAGCGGAGAGATCGGTGCTGTTGAACGGTCTGCGGCTGGATGGATGTAAGGCTTGAGGAGCCGACGATGAGAAGAAAGGAGCGTTAGCGCGCAGCGCCGATGCGGATGTGGAACTGGGAGTCGCGGCTTGGAATTGAAGTGGATTTACATGGGACAGGAGATGTGAGCCAATCTCTTTTTCGTCAAAGGACGCTACAGCTTCGTGTTTGCTTTCAAAACTTAGCTTGTAGCAGACATGTGCACATTTTCAGCATGACGTCTCTGATCCACTGGTGAAAGGACACTTTGAGCCTCTCCTCTTTCATCTATAACTGCTTCAGACAACAAAGTGTTTGCAGAAAAGTGGTGAAGATTGCACGACTGTCTTGTGTCCTATGTGTTGTGTTGTGTTAATTTTGTTTTTTGACTTCAAAATGGCGCCGCGTGAGTGGCTGCCTTTCCAGCAGCTCCTATATTTTGTTGTTCTACTTCTTCCTTTCGTAACTTTGCTGCTCTGAAATGGGAATTTCTCCATTGCGAGACTAATAAAGGTTTTCTTGTCTTATCTTATCTTATCTTATCTTATCTTAAATGAATAACATCATACTCACCATAGATGCTAATGCAGATGCTCCTACCTGTCTGTGGAGGCCAGCTTGTCCGCTCATACATAACTACTGTGTTGTAGTTATACAGTGCCCCCCACAAAAAAATTCTGCCGTGAAACAAGACGCTCTGCAAAGCAGTGTTGGTCGAAATAGCCTCATAAATCCTGTTTTTCTTGAAAAGTACACCTTGAAAGTGAATTTTCAATCATATCATACTCCACTGTAAATCAAGCTTTGTCCGTACGTAATGCTGAACCAATCAGAAGCGAGAGTAGCTAAAACAATAAGAGGCCGGACAAACTCACTCGTCACAGGGCCTGCAGGATGGCTTTCCGCAGGTGAATCTCCAATCTTCTATCCATCCATTTATGGATAGAAGACTTTACCTGACTTATCCAGGGTCAGGTTGCAGGGGCAACATGTTTAGCAGGGAAACCCAGACTTCTCTCTCCCCAGCCACTTCTTCAGCCCTTCCCGGGGGATCCTGAGGCGTTCCCATGCAAGCTGGGAAACTTGTCTGTCCAGTGTGTCCTGGGTCGTCCCAGGTGCTCCCTGCCCATGGGACATGCCCGAAACACCTCACCAGGGAGGCGTTCAAGAGACATCCTAATCAGACGCCCAAGCCACCTCATCTGGCTCCTCTCGATGCGGAGGAGAAGCGGCTCGACTCTGAGCCCCTCCCGGATGATCGAGCTTCTCATCTTATCTCTGAGGGAGAGCCCAGACACCCTGCGGAGAAAACTCATTTAGACCGGTTGTATCTGGGATACTGCGATTGGCTGGCAACCAATTCAGGGTGTCCCCTGCCTACTGCCCGAAGACAGCTGGGATAGGCTCCAGCAATCCCCGCGACCCTACTGAGGATGAAGCGGTTCGGAAGATGAATGAATGAATGAATGAATGTATCTGGGATATCATTGTTTCGGTCACGACCCATAGCTTGTGACCATAGGTTAGCGTTAGAATGTAGATCGACCAGTAAATAGAGAGCTAGGCCTTTTGGCTCAGCTCCTTCTTCACCACGACAGACCGATACAAAGTCCACATTACAGCAGATGCTGCACCGATCCGCCTTTTGATCTCTCGCTCCCTCCTGCCCTCACTCGTGAACAAGACCCCAAGATACTTAAACTCCTCCACTTCGGGCACTCCACCCTTTTCCGACTGAGGACCATAGTTTCAGATTTGGAGGTGCTGATTTTCATCCAAACCGCTACACACTCTCACTGAAGCGCTCCAGTGAGAGTTGGAGAGCCAACAGTGCCACATCATCTGTAAAAAGCAGAGATGCAATACTGAGGCCACCAAACCGGACCCCTCAACGCGTCAAATGCGCCAAGAAATTCTGTCCATCAAGGTTATGATCAGAATTGGTGACAAAGGGCAGCCTTGGCGGAGTCCAACTCTCACCGGAAACAATTCCGACTTATTGCCGGCAATGCAAACCAAACTGACATTGGCGGTATAGGGACCAAACAGCCCGTATCAGGGGATTGGGTACCCCATACTCCCGAGGTACCCCCCACTGAACTCCCCAATGTACGGTCTGAAGCCCCACTGCCCATTGACTTCCAGGAACTACGGACGTAAACACCAGTTCAGGCTCTGTGAGAGAGTGGACAGATGAATTTCGACACCGCCTGAACACCTTATATGAGCACGCCATAGAACAACTGGAGACAGCAGCAGAGCACTGTGGGCAACAGAATCCACTGAGCATGACAACCATCCTGGAATCAGGGATGCTAGTCTATCGGAGATAGCATTTTCCAGGGGCTCCACAAGATTGAGGACTTCTGGGATTCTCAGGTCTATTAAGTCATGGGGAACAGGGATGATAATAGAGCAGTGTATCAGATTTGCCCCATCAATAACCCTCAAGGGGAAGAGAAGAACATCCGCTGATTTTGAACTCCGAGTAATACCACAAGGTTCAATTATTGGTGCATACCCAGCACCTGTGGCTGCATCCCCCCTTGCCGAGCATGAACCAACCTTGCTGGTGAAAGGCAATAGCAGGAATGATGGCCACGGTGAAAACAGTGAGTTTGAAGATGGCGGCCTATTCCGACTGGAAACTGCACTGCAGTTGAACCAAATGCCCTCTGTAGTACAAATTTCCACTCATCTTGAAAGGAACCATGCTCTAAAGCAGTGGTTCTTAACCTTTTTGGGGTACGGAACCTAACCAGTCAATATGCACATTCACCGTACCCTTCATTAGTGAAAAAAAAAAGTATACATATATATCTTTCAAATTCAAGATATTTTTAAAAACGCATGTATTAAAAACAGAAAAAAAATAAAATTTAAAAATATACTTCTTTTTTTTTTTAATAGTACGACGTACTATCACAACAGTCACACTTTGACTACTAAGCGAAGTAAATTTCCCACAGCACTGATTGGACAAGCAACGTCATGTGATCATCCGCAGCCAGTAATGGCCAAGTGGGCGTGTCAGAACTAACTGACATGTTGAGCTGTGTGTCTTACCCTCCGTGGCAGAGGCTCCATCGAACTCCTGAGACCACTTCACCGAACCCCTGGGGTTCTATCAAACCCAGGTTAAGAACCACTGCTCTAGAGGCAGAAGGTCCACAACTGGGACCCTTTGAACCAAGCATGACAGAGTTTACCGGAGGCGAAAATGGTACTTCCTGCCTACCCTCCCGCCGCACGTTTGGAAGTACAGCCGGCAAACGCCGCAAACCCCTTCAACATTCCATGTTCAGTGATAGGGACACAGGTGTCAGTGGAGCAGTTGGGTGGTAATGTGTTGTCCAGAATCAAACAGTTCAAGCAGAAGATCGGCCTTGGCTAGAATACCCAAGATATTACTAATGTCACAGAGACAGTGACCTTTTAAACAGGATGAGGGTGGTCAGGTGGAACCAGCTGGGTGTTTTGAGGTGCAGTCATTCGTGTAGAGCAGGGGTGTCCAAAGTCGGTCCTCAAAGGCTGCTGTCTTGCCTGTTTTCTAGCTCTCCCAGGAGCAACACACCTGATTCAAATAATCAAGATCGTTCTAATGCTGCTTTGAGAGCTGGCTGATGAGCTGATCATCTGAATCAGGTGTGTTGCAGCCCGGAGAGCTGGAAAACAGGCAGGACAGTGGCCCTCCAGGCCTGGAGCTGGACATGCCTGGTGTAGAGTATAGGTGTCTAACTCCGGTCCTGGAGGGCCGCTGTCCTGCATGTTTTCCATCTCTCCCTGTTGCAATACACCTGATTCAAATGATCAGCTCATCAGCATGCCCTGCAGATGCCTGAAGTCGATCCTGTTCATTTGAATCAGGTGTCTTGCAACTGGAGTTTTTTTCTACATTGTCTGAGTTTGGCAGTGACCAATGGTTATTATTGGTGAGGGAGCTGAAGGTCTTTGTTGGTCCACACATGTCCTCACAGAAACCGATGTATGATGTCACAGTGTCTGATTCTTCATCCAGGCTGCCAGTTAAAGTTTCAAAGACGCCCCAGTCAGTGGTGTCCAAGCATTATTGTAGTGCCAGCTTTGTTTCATTGGTCATTGGTCCACCTCTTCACAGTCTTGACAACCGGTTTTACAGATTTGAGTCTGTGCCTGTATGTAGGAATTAAGTGTATGAAACAGTGATCAGAAAAGCCTAATGCTGCGTGGGCAACAGATTGGCATGAGTCTTTAAGTCTCATGTAGCAATGGTGCAGGGTGTTGCCTTCTCTGGTGAAACAATCAATGTGCTGCAATGTGCAGTACTGTAACTGTCATTACTGTCATGTAACTTTTCACCTCGGAAGGGACTTGTGTGATCGTCCTGTGAGTGTGCAAGGAGGCACTTCCTATCAAGGTCTTTTGGGCTTAAGCACTAGGTAGTTGGCTAACTGCTAACTAATAGAATCTGTATAGCCCACCCCCTTCAAATTGGTAGCTAACTGCCAGGCCTTTTCACGGACTTTGAGTCAAGCTAAAAACGGATAAATTGCATGTTATTTGAAATAGTGGCATTGACTGCAGGCAAGCGTGAAGAGGTTGATAGCCATTAGCATTAGCTATTATAAGTTGGCTAACTGCTACTGTCACGTTTTGAAACATTGATGATACATACTGATCAAGTTAAGGTTAGTGTGTATTAAGAATGACACGCCCCTCAACACAGGAGTGTCTCATAGTGCACTGTAAAATGGGATTTTGGTTTATGATGACATCGTGAGGCAAATCGCAGCTAGGTTGAAATTGATTACCGGTAGTTGATTTTCTGCATGTATATTTAGACTGAGAGTTTAATAGCATCATTCTAATTGCCTTTTGTCAGTTATCATACTAAAAGCAAGAAAAAAAATCACACCCATTGCAATATGCTTTAGCATGTCCAACTCACTGTGCGGAGATCACAGGTTTGAATCCGGCCCTGACCTTCCTGTGTGGAGTTTGCATGTTCTCCCCCTGCCTGCGTGAGTCATCTTCCTCCCACATTACAAAAACAGGCATGGCCAGTTAATGGAACACCTAATTGTCCGTACATGTGATTGTGAGTGTGAATAGTTGTTTGTCTATGTGTGGCCTGCAATTGGATGGCAGTAAGCTGGGGTAGACTTAAGTAGGCCTGTGACCCTTGTGAGGATAGGCATTTAAAAAAATAGATGGAAGGCTGCAATGTACATGCTTCAACTGGAACAATTTTATTTGGACATCAATGTGACATCAATTCAATGACTTGTTTCCAGACATTATATCAAGGTCCATCTGATGTCAACTTTTGTGCAGCAACCTTGTTTTGTTGTTAGACAAGGTCCGAAGGGCGGGAACACATTACACCAGTTTTTAAATTGCTGCATTGGCTCCCTGCATGTTTTGGGATTGATTTTTAAGGTGCTTTGATTAGTTTTTAAATACCTTTATGGTCTTGGGCCAAAAGGGGAATTGTCATTTTAATATGATATGAAAGGAAGGTCAAATATTGGACAAAAGGCCATTTCAATGATGCTTCTACACATGGGTGAAGCTGTAGGTGAGTGCAGATACAATAGGACATTTGAGCTCCCAATGTTTTACTTCGGAAGCACTTTTCTTTTTCATCAAGTCTTTTAGCTAGTCATTTTGTTTTTATTCCAAACCTGTCAATATGTTTTGTTTTGGATTGTTTTCACTCTGTGCGTCACTGCATTTTTACTAAGGTGAGTGGTGAGTGGGTAGGACGTGACTGCTAGAGTCATAACAAGCTGGTGGAAACAGTCGGACATGAGAACCAGGCCGAGGCAGCCCTGCTGCTTCGCCCACCCTCTGATGACTTTACAATGAGACAAAGGTTCTTGGGTTCCTGACAAACACACACGGTTGGTCACAATATGGCGGTAAGTTTAAACAGTGTGTTTAAGTGCACATTAAAAGTGCATCCATGGAGCCATTACTCCCACGCTGCAGGTCAGAAGCCAAATGGGATCTCAAGCTTCCTTCCTCTGAGAAAACAAAAGTCTGCTGACGAGTTCAGCAGGCTGAGGGAACCTCCGTAATCCGCCATCCCTCCATTGTATCATAGTTACCTTACTGGGGCTGTCTGACCATCTGTGGGCTACTTTATGACTTAAATAAGAGTCCACAGCAGTATACGGTGTCAAAGTTCAGCTGATGAAAATGTCATTTCATCCCCCCAAATCTAGTAATGACACTAGCAGAATGACAGTAAACTACCATTTTTCCTTCCGGTAGTCATTGATATGGATCAGTTTGATAATGAATGTTCCCTACAACTATGTCTTAGCACACAGTGGAACCTGTTCATTTTTGTTTAACCCTTGTGCCCCGCAGGTACACTTCCTGTACACCTGCATGCGTTGTGTTGCAAAAGCAAATGCATGCCATGCATGGGTTTCAAACCTGTGGCATGCATTTGTTTTTGCGACACAACGCATGCAGGTGTACAGGAAGTGTACCTGCAGGGCACAAGGGTTAATACATTTTATAACATGAGGGGTGTTCACACGGCAACTTTTGCTCCAGTGCAGCACCGGGGCTGCCCCCGTAGAGCGTTCACACGTACAAAGTTACACCGCTGTAGCCCCTGAAAACAGCTTAAACCGGAGGAAATTTATCCCTGCTCAAGGAGGTGGTTTAAAAATTTGCTCCGGAGTAAATGCTCCTTTGCAGGGCAGCACCGATGTAAAATGGTACGTGTGAACGCTACAGGGGTAGACTCGCTACGCATGAGAAGAGTTGATCACATATGGCTAGAATGTGTTGCTTTCGTGCTCGGTTGTACTTCCGTCATACGATACGATACGAAAACCTTTATTAGTCTCGCAATGGAGAAATTCCCAATTCACAGCAGCAAAGTTATGAAAGGAAGAAGTAGAACAACAAAATATAGGAGCTGCTGGAAAGGCAGCCACTCTCGCGGCGCCATTTTGAAGTCAAAATAACAAAAATAACACAACACAACACATAGGATACAGACAGTCGTGCAATCTTCACCACTTTTCTGCATATCTTTCCTTTTTTAGGAGACTGGACTGTCTCGGAGTTGTTTGTGTAGTTTGTTCCTCTGTTGTGTGTTCACAACCCCCCACCCCCACCCATAGAATTTATTTTGTGATTTCCTCTCTTGATTTTCTGTTTGGCGCATTATATATTTGCTTTTCTGAGTGTCTTTGAAGTCATCGTTGATTTACGTTTTCGGGGGCGGTCATAGAACGCCTCTCAAGCAGAAGGCACGGAGACCGAGAAGGAGAAGGACGTGCCTGTAGTTGCTTGAGTTAAACAAATAAATAAAGTGTTTTAAAAAGAACCAACACAACAGGTCTTTATTTCCGTATTAATACTATCGTATTGCAGGGCCGCAGAAACTGCTGCGTGAACGCAAGTGGGGCTGCACCGGAGTTAACACACTCAGCGGCTTTGTACATGTGAACGCTTCACAAAATTTGCTCCGGTGTAAGATATATCGCAACAAAATACGTCAGTGCAGCACCGATGCAAATGTGTGAACACCCCTATTGCCTGTAAATGTATTAATCAAGGATTTTTGTTGGAGACAGTGTAACTCTGCAAGACATTTATTAAAGGTCAATGTTTTGTGATGTGTAAAATTGTTTCAAAATCCAAACAAATTGGAAATCAACCAGCATCAAGTTATTTCACGAACAGAAGAGCATGGCCTTTGTTGACTTCTCAATAAATGAAGACACAGCGCAGCCTCTTATTAAATAGATGAGCCCCTGTGATCAAGCCAACATCAGGAATGCATAGCGATATCTCCAGGGCAGCAGGTTGGGAACCCTGCTGCTGCTTTTCTCCTCCTCTCTCTTGGAGCGGTGCTAAAACAACAAGGCTCTTAAATTAGCTCTTTCACGGTTCAAAACATGCTCGTCTTTCCCTTTCGCCTTTCTCCCAACATGTGTTGCGGTCTCCAACTATGTTAAGCCAATCCAAACAGCTAGGTGATGAAGACGTGGCCTTGGGTTTATCTGGACTTTGATGGGGAAACTGCCAGTTGACCCACTTTCCCATCTGACCGGTCGCTTCACTCTCTTGCTCTCCCTTAAGTCGAGCAACTTCACAAAGAGAGGCGGCGAGTGGGATGCAACAGTTAATGCGCCTCACACGGATGACGTGAGGTTTTGTTTTCTCGTCAATTGGGTTAGAGCGCAAACCACCACTATGGCATCTCTGGATCTGAGAGTTGCCTAGGATACAAATAGTGAATTGGATGCAGCATACCTTCAGGCTCATTCCAGGAGTGTGCATCTGGGAACCTTCTCCTCCATTTGCGGTTCGAGACCAATTTTACTGGCAGGGCTGGCTGGGGCCAGAGGTTTTGTCGGAGCGGCACAATCGACACACTTCTATAGCTACAGTAACTTTAGTTAATCTCGGCAAAACTGAGCAAGCCCGCAAACATAGTCAGTAACAAAAAATGTTGCTTTTTCCTGTCACAGGTTGTCTATAATTCAAAATGAAAGGGCAGCAGGGGGGTGGGATATTGCGTCCTATTTCTGCAAAGACAAATAATAATGAGGCAGATTTTGACACATAGACAGTTGAAGAGAAGTAAACTGAGACTAGGAGCGCCACCAAGTGAGAGCAAGGGGACTTGCGAAATAGTAGCGAATACACAGATCATGAAAGAGAGACGGTTGAAGATCCTGAGAGTGAGGAGGCTGAGAGGGAAAGGATTTACAAATACAAGCAGAATGTGAGATTATGCATCGAGGTACTGTATGTGCATTTACAAGCACTGGATCATCAAGCTTGTGATGTTGAAAAAAACTTTCGCCTGCTTGGTGTATTTGATGTATTCACACAAAAAATAATGGGGTGTTTAGGGGCTTACTTTTATTGGGTAAATTATTGATTTGTTTATGTTTTTTGGGTTGAATTATTCTGTTGGGTTGAGGATTGGATTTGGGCACGTTGAAGAGCTGAAGCTGGTTGCCATTTTTTAATTTTGTGTACTGACATTTAAGTAAATTCATTGGAACACTAAAAAAAACAATGACAAAAAACATTGGTGGCTGGGTGACTCAGTGGGTGAAACCACTGACTTTGGACTTGGAAAATGAGTAAGTTGTGTCAAGAAGGGCATCTGGTGTTTGTGTTGTAGTCAAGACCACACCAACCGAGACGCGGTTGGCATTTGTGTTTTGGTGCAGAGGAGCAAGCCACTTTTGAAGTGCACATCTTTTTGATATGACGGGTTTTCGCCATTGGTCTGGCTCATATCTTGAAACAGAAATGATATTCAAGATTATTTGGCCAAAACAGTCTTACGGTTGTGCAAAACAATGCAGGTCCTGAGCATCAAAGGAGTCAGTCCAACCAAATCGCGAAGATCCTTCTCAACTACTTTAGCTCATTTGTATTCACTTAGTGCTCTTATCGAAAATAACATGGATGGTTCAGCACAACACCATGGATCAACTGCAAAAGCTCATATCTCTCCCAAAACAGTAAACACATGTGTCAAACTAAATTCCTTTCTCATATCAATTCCTACCGACTGCTGTCCGGCTGCTGAATAAAAAATAAATAAATAAATATTGAAATTAATTCAATGATGTGAAAACAATTGTAAATAGCACTGCGACCTTATCCATATTTGTATTTATATTGCACTTAATTGAACAGTGTTTTTTTTCTTCTTTCTTCTTTCTACCCACAATCTTGCTGCTGTAGGCTGTAAATTTCCCCAGTGTGGGACAAATAAAGGATATCTTATCTTATCTTATATAAATACTCAGTGCCCCCAAAATGCATCGTCCCTTTGTCATTGTGTCAGCATCGCAAGTCAAAATGCTTCGATGTTTTGTCACTTTGGCAGAGGTCTAGCTAACATAATATTCTGATGTATAAATCTTAAGGGGGGG
>CAAKHF010023558.1:23506-66226 GCA_901007745.1 Hippocampus kuda | reverse complement strand
GAGAGAGAGAGAGAGTGTGTGTGTGTGTGTGTGTGTGTGTGTGTGTGTGTGTGTGTGTGTGTGTGTGTGTGTGTGTGTGTGTGTGTGTGTGTGTGTGTGCGTGTGTTAGCATTCACATCACATGTTAACCCTTTCATACACCCTGTAACCTGATAACATGAGAAGTTGTCCAGTTGTTAAATGTCACCTCAGTCTGTCTAGTAACTAGACAGACTGAGGTGACCGAGCGCACTAGTGTGTGCTCTCTGTTGTAATTGTATCAATGCATTTAACGTAACTATCCTCCTTTCACATTTGTATATCTGCTGTGTTGTTTTGATGAATCTAATTCAGAATTAAAACATTAGACCTCAGAGACAACATTACAACAATTCTGGAGTTTATCTTGGGAGATGCCCGGATTTTTAAAATTGTTTTTTCCCCCCTAAATAAAGGTCAAATTCTGTCTTTGGGGACCTTTAAGTGCACATTTTTTCCTTTGTGGAAAAAAGCTCACTCTCAAAACTGACGCACACACATGCGCACACACACACACACACCCAAACTAGGAAAACAGAAAACACAATTTGAGTGTGACTCATTTGTAGTAGCGTGTCACCTGAGTGCTTTAGTGTAGCTTTAAGCGGCCTGTTTGACATTCTACTTTATAACACTTCCCACTGCCGCCCGCCTTCATGATGGATGCGCCTGTCAGCCGTCGCCTGTTGAAGGTGGCGTCTTTCTGACAGCAGAATCAGCCAATCCTTACGCCTGAGTGAGCTGCCACCTTAATCTCCAGCTCATGCTCTAATTCCGCATTGTAGAAGGAACTCGAGGTATTCCTCGTTAGGGGGTCCAATCCCAGTTGTTGTCATCATTTGCTTGCTCTTCCTTTTCATTTCACACTTGCATAAACTCTCTGTTAGTCTCTCTTTCCTGCTGCCAGTTGAGTCTTGCTCTTGTCTCAGCCCCCCAGTTCTGTCTCCCGAGCTGGTTGGTGTTCATATTTCCTCATTGATTTTCTTTCCATTCCGAGGCATATTTCTCCCCAAGTCTTTTTACTCCTGTAATATTAGCATGCTTTGATACCCCATCCCTCATTTTGCCTCCTTGTTTCTCTGCAACATTCAAAATGTGCAGCGCTTTAGCTGTCGGCACTCTAACCCGTACGTTTGCATGATTGCTTTTAATTGTAATTGCAATGTGAATACCAAATTAAGACCAGCGCGGATGTGAACACTTTAGATACTTGAGTTATTTAGAGTCACATCGGCTGCTCTATGCTGGGTCATTTCTTTCTAATTAAATTACACTGGTTGGGCTTTTTAAGCAGCAGTTACAGTGTTGTTTTCTCAGCAAATTTTCTCTGGCATTGTGGCCATAATGTTCAAACTTGCTGGGATGTCGTCGCATGTAGTTAGGATACAGTCAATAGGAGGTGCTGGATGGATGGATGGATGGATGGATGGATGGAGGTCCAGCCTTGGTTTGATTAGTTAACACATTTATAATAATAATAATAATAATAATAATAATAATACATTTTATTTATAAGTGCCTTTCATTTCCATGCTATGGTCTGGTTTCTCCACAAAAAGGAAGGAAAAGCCTATTACAACATCCTCAATGTATTTGAGGTTAATCAAAGGCCGTTTAAATGGTAGCAGCTGAGTCTGAATGTGTTCATGTGTTGCTGCTGAGAAAGGTTTGCCTTTTTGTTTTCAACAACTAATTGTAGCACCATACCCTCACCGACGGCAGAACAAATGATGGATTTCCTCTTCGGTCCCATTTTAAAATCCATCTAGAGTACGTTTGAACTAGCCTCATTTTAGCTAGCATTAAGCTAATTTGTCAGTTAGGTCCAGCGTCCAATTTTGCAAATGCCTCGTAGTTTGCTAGCGAGCCGTTAGCTGTCCAACAGCGAGTCGTTTGCTGGCCAAATGTTTCCGTTGCTAGGATGCCGTTAGCCAGCTAACAGCAAGGCGTTAGCTGGCCAAATACCCTCATAACCACCCAAGCATCCGCTTGAATGAATCACGTCGTTTCTACGTGCACTACCCACATACAAACGTCACACATACGGAGACTTGAGGGCCATCCAAACATTCATCTCTGACGACAATATGCTGTGGCGCATTCTAACTCAAAGGGGAACATTCTGATTCTGCGTTTGTTTTCCCTGAGCAATTCAATACTCAATTTGAGTCATCACCCATTCGGGCACAGCCCTTGGAAATACAATGTTCTTTCATTTTGGATTTCAAAATTGGATTGAAAGACCCTCTGGCTTTAGCTGATTTGTTTCACCACAAAGTTATGTACTTAAATGAAGTGGTGAATTGGCCTTTTTCACAGCAATTGGTGTCAATTATGTTACACTAGTGGTTTGTTTCTGTCTATGTGAAAGTAAGTGTTGTGAAGTTTTACAAAGACTCTACGACATTTTTTTCCTTGGCACGTATTTGCTCCCCAGCGTGCGTTCTTGCTGATGCAAGCTGACGCGCACACTTTTCCTTCCTGCGAGTCGCACTGACTCACCGACGGCACCGCTGTGCTTCCCCCGACTGGCCCAAAGAGAGTTGATGGCAGGGCCACCTAAGGGCCATTTCCTTCTCTCGTATCGTATATGCCTTGCCTCCTCTTCCTGCTCGCAGCTCCTTCATCTTCCTTCTGTTCCCATACGAGTCACCGTGACACCCGGCGCTATTATACTCTCAGTCACACCCAAACACTCAGACCTCTGAAGACTCCCACTGAGATCAGCCAAGCCACCTCCGCATGCTCCAAGAAGTGATTGTGCATGCCGACTGTTGGAACATCACCTACGTTGGTCCCTTTCTTCTTCAATCCTCACCACATCACAGTTTGAAGGGCTCAGTTGGGTCGCTGTTGTCTAATTGTGTGAGCAAGGTACGGACTCCTCCAGCTAGTCCAACACAATAAAAGGAACGCGGGTTCATTTTGGTCAAAGTTGTAGAATCATCCCAATTAGAAATGATGACCAGAAGTCCTGTAGATAAGAGAGGAGATGTGTTGCTTATGTTTAGTAGCAGCGCTGCCAACTTTTCCGGATTGTCCATTATTTTGCTACGGAAATCTCTTAACGCAACCTCAATCTGGATGCAACATTTTCTGGGAATGAAAATAAATAAATAATGGGTCACATTGACAACATCCCGCTCCTGCCAAGTGGTTCCGGTGACGGTTCCGTCCCCGATCGATGGACTCTTGTCTCTTGACTTTGTTGTGTTTATTCTTGTTTTCTAAAAATATTATAAAATGACGTCTTGGGCACCGGCAGTCCAGTGGTTAGCGCGTCAAACTCACAGTGCAGAGGTCATGAGTTCGATCCCGGCTGCAGCCTTCCTGTGTGGAGTTTGCATGTTCTCCCCGAGCTTGTGTGGGTTTTCTCCGGGTTCTCCGGTTTCCTCCCACATTCCAAAAACATGCATGGCAGGCCGATTGACCAGCCCAAATTGTCCCTAGGTATAATTGTAAGCGCGAATGGTTGTTTGTCTCTGTGTGCCCTGCGATTGACTGGCAACCGGTTCAGGGTGTCCCCTGCCTCGCACCCGAAGACGGCTGAGATAGGCTTCAGCAACCCCCGCGACCCTTGTTAGGGTAAGCATAACGGAAAATGGATGGATGGTCTTGGGCACCTATGCTAAAAAGACATGACTTGTGCTCAGCAGACTGAATTTTAATGTTTTCAGAAACTTTCTTTTCTCTTTTTGCATCACAACTCAGCGATACGATTGAACCACCTTCCTATTTGTAGAAACTTTCTGATCAACATGAATGTAGTGTATCTCCACATTTCTGACCACGCTCAGCCTGCTCTGTTTATTGTAGTTTATTCTATTCTCCGCTCAAGTCGGATTCAAACAAATTCCCAAAGTATGATTTCCAGGCGCTTGTTTGAATTCCACCGAGTGACACATTGAATCCAACAATGCATCAGAGCTGAATTAGAAGCAATCATTTGCTCTTCATCTGCAACATTCATAACAGAGGCAAGGCTTGATCCTGTGATAAATGGCATAATATCAAAGTATTTCTAAACCAGAAATTTTCTTTTATGTGTTGGATCACCGACTTTGAACGTCGATGATTAGAAAAGTGTATTTCAATGACAAGCACATTTTGTCACCAAGCGCTCTATGAATATTTAATGAAAGTTTGTCCCTTTTCTAGTTTGTTTGCCCTTTGGTCACATTCTGCGTTAGTGCGGGTGGTTTTCTTGAATATCACACAAGTATTGGGAAAAAAAGCACTCAATTCAAACCTAATATCAAGTTTGTTTTGTATGTTATCTGGTGTTCATCACTTGTGTTTTTGCATGTGGTGCATAACATTTGGGAAGCCCAGGAAATTATCCTTTTTTAAATTTTTTTTTATCCATACCACCTGTGCAATCACTTATTATTTTTTAGGGTCATCTTTTGATCTAATCTAATGTTTGGGAAGATTTAATAATCTCAGAATGTGCAGGAGTCATTGATAGGCTTCAATGTCAAAGAAATATCTCACCAAGGTGTTCGAAAGAGAAAAAAACAGGATGGGCTGTAATACCTCTAAACGAATGATCTAGTCTAATTCTAATACCAAACAATTTAAAATTCACAACGAACAAGGACAAGGTAAGCATTTTACTTCTTCCTACTTCCTTTGAACATGTAAATTGTGCTGAATGACGACTTTTAGTTTTTTTCTTTTCAGGCTTTTTTTTTTTAACTTCTCTTTACTTCCTGCCAAATTTGTGTTTTCTGTTTATATGTTTAATAAAAAAAAAAACTAACTAACAAGCAAACATTTAATAGACGGTTACATGTTTTGACAGTCCTAAAGTTATATTAATGATAATAATAATAATAATAATAACTGTGAAAACTCCAGGAGATTTTAGAGTGGATATTGCCATTTTTCTTTTTTTATAATTTCATATCCATGTCAAAATCCCTCAAGGGGAAATTAAAAACTCACACTCTGCTGCACATCTACGTTGCACACCACACATAGAATCAGATCACCCAAGGAAAGATGTCAGAGTGAAAATGGCGCACCTCGATGATAGCCAGGAAGTGGACTTTTTTTTTTTTTTAAACATTTCTCCGCAGTGGGACATGAGTGACACTCTGGCAAACTCCTTCGAGATGAACTACTGTTTTATCAGAATGGGGCTTCATTGAAATGCATGGAAATTCAAATTGATAAACTCAGCAAATGATCATTTTGCATGAAAAAAGACTTTTCTTCTTTCACTTGACTTTCTTTCCTCAACATTTTTATCCATATTCATTTCACGAGTTACTGTCAGAGGAGCCGTCAGATGCTCAATGTGAAAAGGTGTGTTGTCACGGTCAACTCCAGCTTCTTCCTGTACACCGACCGAAGCTTCAAAAGTTGATCTTCCGGCCAACGTTAAGGGGGAAATGTGTATTTTTTTTTTGTAGTTTGGGTTTGTAATACATCTTTGTGACTCTCGTCCTCGAAATGTTTTGAAAAACTACGACAACGTACCAGTATGTTTTCCTCTCCTTTATCTTTAATTCTCACCCATATGATTTTCAGCCTCTCTGTATAAGTGAAATATGTGATACGCACTTAGACTGAATTTACCAAATGGAATTTTGACTGCAAGCGTTTTCGTGACGAAGACAACTACTTCAAATCATCTTCAAAAAGTCGATGTTGTTCTCACACTCTCTCCCTTTTGATTCTAACCTATCTTCCTACCACAACTGAGCACCCAGAATCAATGATGAAGCTTAACATGGACTGTCACATGGCAAGATGCGCCTTCAGCTCAACGGTTTTTGTTCCAGAGTGTGAAATTAAGGAAGTGACTGGCGGTAATTCAAGTGGCTATGGAGTCCATATCACGCTAGCGGTTACGGTTGTGCTCGAACTAGCTAACTTGACACTTAGCTGACTTTAGAGCATAGGACGTTGCCAATATATGTCAACTGTGGTCTTGTAAAGCCCTTTGAGACTTTGTTTGGCGATACAAATAGACTTGACACCGGATTTGCACCTGATTTATACAATCTTCCAGAGGTCTTGGTTTGCAGTTGGAGCATCGACGACGGGCCACGAGAACCTTTTCCTTTCTTGAAATAAAACTACTAGAAAATGAAAGTTTCTCCATTTCATTCATACACGGGATAATATCCGTGCATGTTGATCTTATTGGCTTGTAATAGCTGTGAAAATCAGAGCATTCGTTCAAAACACACGATAAATTTCTGCCTGACATTTTCCAAGCAGTTGTTCATTCCATCGTCAATTCTTACTCGGTTTGTGGGTTTAAGAAAAATGTCCTTGTGATGCCGGACTAGCAAATCCACACTAATAAAAAATGAGAATGAGGCTCTCTGCCACAGGAAATGCTGCTAATTGGTTCAATGAATGCATTATGCCGCTGCCTTGTGTTTGTTTGCTCCTCGAAGAATCACAAATCCATCTTTTTCACCTCCTTCGGCAATCACCCCAAGTCTTTTAATTGCCTTTTTTTCTTTTTTTGCTTCACAAAAGCGAAAGCCTTTTCTGTCATTGTTTGTACGTCCTCCACTGTCTTGTGAAGGTCACGGTGTTCCTCATCCTGAGAAAACAAGAGGCAAATGATATGAATGGCCTTTTCCGGCCGCTGGACATAATGACCGATCGTGTGTTTGTTGTGTGTGTGCAGATCGGCCTGTGGCACTCTGAAGATGGACTGTCTATGGAGAAGAAGCTCCCATCCATCAACCTGACGGACACCCTCTTCAACACAACTCTTACTATCACTACAATACTCGTAAGTGGGACGACGCACATCATGCTAATAATGCGTTAGCACAGCAATCTGACATTTTGCGGCCGGCACACAGAAACCACAGTTTCATTTCACGAAACAGACTTTTGTCCAGAAGAGGACAGTGCCCGACTTGTTTTTAGACCTCTGCAGAGAGAGATGAGATTGGTGGACAAGATCGGCTTTATTTTAAGGGTTTGGCCAATCACTGAACCCCCCCGAAATTAAGAAAATCAATGCCAATTCCGATCCTAGCCGATTGATCGGTGCACCTCTATTGACTCTAGTTTATTCCGATGACAAATTCAGGTTATTTCACTGCTTAAACCAAACTGTAACTAACATACTGTTGGTAATATTTTAGAAACTGTCAGTATGATGCAGCGGCAGTGCCACTGAAATGAGGGAAAGAACACAGACATACTTTATTTTGAACCTTCCATTTCACCCTGGATAGGGGCTGCGGGTGAAGATTTAAGTGCCGGAGGGAATAAAAAATGAAACGGTTCTTTCACAACAGGAAGTGGGTGTGAAAAGAATGAATTGGTTGATCCCTGCGACTCAATTTCATTTTGGAGATAGAGAGTCCCTTGACCAAACTTTGGAATCCACTGCTGGGCAATTTTCAGGGGCTATCACAGCTTATCCATCATGAAATGATTACTGCGTCGCTCTTCTATGGCTTTTGAGCAACTGCTGAAAAAAAATTCGCACCTGAGAGAATGTTTGTGAGCTCTTGAATTACCACTTCAAGTCA
Organism: Hippocampus kuda; assembly: GCA_901007745.1. NCBI lineage: Eukaryota > Metazoa > Chordata > Actinopteri > Syngnathiformes > Syngnathidae > Hippocampus > Hippocampus kuda. Next base: position 58,694 of record CAAKHF010023558.1, on the reverse strand, counting down.
TTCTTGACGCCGTTCCGCAGCCTGTACGCGGTGGCTTCATTACATGATTGCTGTCACAGTCACAGAATTGACGATGGCTTCCCCGCAGGCCCACCGGGTCATGTGTTGGTATTCATTGATCTCATTTTTACACTGGAGTGAATTTGTGGTGTTTATTACCTCGGTAACCACAGCCATGCGATGGAAAAAGCCAATTTGCTTCTGCGAGATAAAATTCTCTATATGTTGTGTTTTATTGCGCTTTATCTCTTTTCTGAAATGCAATAGCTTGTCTTGCCGTAAAAAGGCTGAACTTATATGCATTCTGCTATTTTCCATTCCCTCTGGCTCCAGCTTGTAATCCGATACAGCACTTACACTATGTCACACATGTCCTATTGCCTGTGGGTCTGTTTCACAAATAAATAGAAAAGGTACTATTGTGCCTTGACATGCAAGTGACCCGACTTAAGTGTTTTTGAAAATACGAGATGTCATTCGACTGATTCTCTTCGCTAACTTCACTATAAGATGCTAGTCAAGCCAACTCACGTCACACCAAGCAGCAGTTTGGTAGAGAGTGAACAATTCTTCAACAAAGCGACTTTAAACTGTTGAACGCCACACCAGGTTGAATTTTAACCCTTTTAGAGACAGCGGTTACGAAAGTGGACAGCTAATCATGTTATCAGGTTGCAGGGTGCATGAAAGGGTTAACTAAAGATCCATAGATGGGCTAACAGATAACATCTATGTGCTGGTATTATTGTGTATTAAGCAACAGATATTTGAACACAAATACACATGCGGCAACACATGGAGACAAAAATCACAGAAGAGCGAGTGATTCAACAAATGTTATAGTAATGAATAAAGATTTTGCAATGGCCCCAGATTGACCATGTAGCCGATTATTTACATTTCCATTATTTCCTTTGTTAAAGAAAAAGGTTTCTAAATCCAAACCAATTGGACATTGACCACCCTCCCCCGGACAAATTGTTTCACCAAAGACTTTTAAAAGTGCTTCTCGATTTGACTTCAGAGAGTATTAGAATCAAAGTGATTGTGTCTGAGGTCTTTAGAGGAAAAAACGGATTCTTTGGATTAGGAGGCGATTGCAAACGGAGGGGGGGAAAAACAGGTGTGACAGCATTCAGCCCAACTCATCAGCGCACGGAAATGAAAGACGGAGGCTCCCTCTGATTGATTCCTCTTCCTGCCATCTTTGATGTTTTGACTTAAGAGAGTCGATATGGAAAAGCTTTATCGACAAGAGCAATAGAGAAAGCTACAAATGATGATATTCTTTTTCACAGGCACAAATAACATGAGGCATGAAAGGTAAATCATGTTTTGCCACATAATTACATGTTGGTGGAAACAGACAGACATCATCCAAGCAGAGTCGATCATGAATTGCTATAAAATTGCACCTTGGCATGCAAGTCCAACCGCTTCCACATATAATTTGCTTTTATTCAACCTGGTAAAGAATAAAACAAAACAACATTCATACACCATAAGCACTTACTACACAACACACACATACACATTACACACACACACACACACACACACACACATACACAATAATTCATCAAAACCGGAGCACCCGGAGAAAACCCACATCGGCACGGGGAGAACATGCAAACTCCATAAAGGGAGGCCGGAGCTGGAATCGAACCCGGTACCGCTGCACTGTGGGGTCGACGCACTAGCCACTCGATCATCGGGTCGGCCGGTTTTGGAACAATTTTAGATAAATATACCTTGGAATAAGTCTCAGATCTGCGTTCTTCTCATGAAAAAGTTGAGTTAAAACAGTACAATAATGGTGATTGTACGCAACCTACTTTTTCCGATATCGCTCAGCAAGACACTGAGCTGTGAGCTGTTGTAAACACCTGTAATTGTTTTTGTTTTTTATTCCTTTACTGTTTCATTTCAAATGCAAGTGGTACCTTAATTTGGGAGCACAATTTTTAAAGCGAAACATTCACATCTCAAATCCACCTTTCCCATTGAAATGAATGGAACTGTCATCAATCCAATCCAATGTGTTTTTCAATGATATAGTTTGCACTACAGTTTTCTTTGCTAAGGCTTAATATTGCAATTGTGATTTAAAATGCAAATATGTATTTTTTTTTTATTTGGATTGTTTTTTTTATTTATTATTTTTTTTGATGTATTATTTTTCGATAATGGAAATGCTTTCTAATTCAGGAGAACCCATATGTGATGCTGCGGACGGATCACCATGACCTCGAAGGAAATGAGCGCTACGAAGGCTTCTGTGTGGACATGCTGAAGGAGCTGGCAGCCATACTCAAGTTCAAGTATCGTATCCGACTGGTGGGGGATGGACTGTATGGAGTCCCCGGAGCCAATGGAACATGGAGTGGGATGGTCGGCGAACTCATTTCAAGGGTATGTAAATATGTCCTCTGAGCTTAAATGAACATGTTTGTCTCATCAGATATACATAGCGATAATACCACGCATGTGAGTCGTATTCTCAAGGGACTTGCATTCAAATACAAAAAAAGTACGTTGCATGATCATACTTCTTAGTTTCTCACTGGAGTCTTATTAAATGGTGCAGGTTTATTTTTTAACTATTGAATCTTTTTTCCTAACAGTATGCCCTGTGGTGTACATTAGTTTAGATTTGACATTGACAAAAATTAAAAATGTCAACTCACAACTGGCCTTTTCCAACATTTCCAGACGTTTCCTTCTGAATGACAAGTGCTGTTTTTCTTTGAACCTCTCAGGGAGGTCTGAAGACTTGAAGTCCCATTAACTCATTCACTCCCAAAGACGTATTTAAACGTCTTTTCAGACTTGGTCCAGAATTGGCTGGTACTGAATGAGTTAAAAGAGTACACTTAGACAAAGAAAATGCTAACTGCTTTGTCACATAAAGTTCTGATGTGTACGAATGCAGCTGGTCCACACTGTGCAACGTTTTGGCAGCCACTTTCAGGGAAGCGGCAGTTGTGCTATTCTTTGTCAACGGCCGTTTTCGCTTTCGTACGTTATAAGAAATGTGATGGTTCGAACACAAAACTCTCCTTTGATAAAACAAAAGATCTTGTCATAAACATCCACATGCCAAGAAGATACTGAACTGTACAGCTCAGTGGAAACATGAACTAAAAGGCATTCAAGTTGAGATAGGGGAGCAAAAAGTAAGAGAGAGGGTGAGGACAAACTTCAAAGGGGACTTGGAGGTGGTGTTATGGAGATGAAACTTGGATGTTTGGCGTAATACTAATGGAAGTCATTGCGTATGCAAAGTAAGGTGCTCCTGTTCTTGTTATTTTTATCGGTGTCTCTGCAAGATTCACCTTCGGTTAAGGTCGACTGTACTGTTTTCTACAAAGCAGTATGCAGGGGAACCTCGGGTTGAGAATGTAATTCGTTTGTAACCCAAAACGTTTGTAAACCAAGAGTTCTGTTTCCCCTAGAAATGAATGGGAATACAATTGATCCGTTCCAGCCCCAAAACGTATACTTTGCTTTTTAAATCTGTGTTCGGTTAAAGTAATATAATCCAATTTAGAAATACAGTGTAACCTCGAGTTATGAATTGAATTTCAATCTGTTCTTCAGCGGTGCACCTGTTTCTCAACAGGCTACTGCTAGCCCCAGAAGGTCACCACCACCCACAAAGCAGTCATTTTTATGCTGAGAAACAAACATACCTAAGGCAAAGAGCCAATTATATGTATGCAATGTGAGAAAAACCACAAAGTTCGGAGCCTTCCATGGCCATGACAAGACTGTTCGTAAAGCGAAAATAGTGAATCACATATGTTGCTTAAACTCAACTGTTTGTAAAGCGGGTCGTCTGTCAACCTAGGTTCCACTGTATTTTAGTTTGGTAGAGTTCACCTTTTTTTGCGTTCATGTATGAATAAAAGCAGATTTCATGTTGCAGCAACCCACACTTAACTCCAACCCAACCGCTAATTTCCAGTCCTTAGGTGGTAGTGCTAGCATCTATTGTCTCCTAGACACTTCTCAGACCAAATCTTTGTAGTACGTTCACCCGGGAGGAACCTAGAACACACTGGTAAGGCCACGGCGTCTCCCTGGTGGAACAAGGGGAAGAGGCCTATCAGGGGAACGTGACGGGTTTCTCTCCTGTGGAACAAAGGCTGGTGTCCAGAGGAATCAGACGTCCCTTGCAAAGACTGCTGCCCCCGCAACTCAGATAACCAAAATTAATTTGGTGATGAATGGATTTGTCAAAAGTTGATATCCAGATAAAAATGATGCTTGCCCTGAGTTTCCAGCCTCAGTTACACATTGTGCTAGCGGTAGGGAGCAGAGCACATTCTTCTTCGCAGAATTCATTGACATGTCGCCACTCGATCGTTGGAAACGTGTCTTTTGTGTTTCAAACAGCAACTTCGTCTGTGAGGGGCTGACAAAATGACAGAGCAGTGAGATTTGTCATGGGTTAAAGGTCCTTTGGAGGGATGTTTCCAGTGTGGAATGAAACAATTCATCCTGTTTGGTTAAAGGCTTACAAGATGATGAAAAGCAGAAAATAGAAGACCAAAGTGCAGTGATTGCCAGCTCACTGGGTGGCATTGACAGTAGACATCCTGGGACAACCGTTAAAATAATTGTCTGTGTACCTGCTGTTGCTTTTTGAACAATATTTCGTTGCAATAATTTGAAGCCTGTCACTCAACCTAAAATAACAATTAGACATGCCGGGGCAGCCCAGACCAGCGCACTTTTTTACTGCGTCATAACATATTTTTTGAAGCCCTTTTACGTGGATACAAAGCCGTAACAGGAAACTGAACCACAGCCTTTTTTTTTCCAGTGACTAACACTAGAAGGCATAACAGCAGGCAGGCAAAGAAATCCAGTCATCAATATTAATATTCTATTGTCACATAAATAATTCAGCTGCTGCTACGGCTGCGTGTTCATCTTGCAAAGGATCTGCCTTTGTAGAAATTGCCTCGGTGGCTCCTTCCCGCGTGTGGCTTCCTTCCGGCACTGGGTGCAGCCGATCAGACTTTCAAACGACTGTAGGTTTCTAAAAAAAATAAATAAAATTTCAAAAAAGAAAGAAAAACAAGGCAGAGGTTTGGTCCCGCTGATGATGAAGGGCGAAAGCCTGGAGGTGCGTCAGGCAGCAGGATAGGCCACCGTATGCAATGTGCTCGTGTGTGTGTGTGTGCACCGAGCTCACAAATAAGGTTTATGCAATCTTCCGTCTTGTCACCCTACCCCATAGGTCAGACATGACCAAGACAGGAGGTGGTTGTTATCTGTGTTTAACAGCCAGTACAGTACCGGTACTTGCCAGTAATTCCTGCAACTCTTCAGTGTTGCTGTCTTGGTTGCCTCCCTCATCTTTCTCCTTTGTGCTTTTGCATCATTTTCAGAGGGACGTCCAATTTCTTGGTAATGTCACATTTTTATTTTATTTTATTTCATTTTATTTTATTTTTTATTACTATTATTTTTTTTAACTGTGTTCCATTGTATATTTAATTCCTGGGAAATTATGTTGTAGCCTTCTCCTTACTGTAATAAAATTTTGAACATTGAGATCCCTCTGATGCTGTGGAAGCCCTGTGCGGACTATGGCTTGTCCGGAAAGATGTGACAACAAAAGTGTCAGGAAAAGCAGATACTAGAACAGCTGAACTTTATTTGGGGTTAATCAGAGATGCTTCAAATGGTGGCTGTCGTATGATGACTCCCATTAGTTTGAATGTGATTGGCTGAATAGGAGTGAAGTTCCCACACAATTTAAATTGTTTTGAGCTTGTTTTGAAGAACAAAAAGGTGGCGTTTGAAAAGGGGCGTGGAGACTTTCAATATCCACTGTAGGTGAGCGATGTTAATGTACTGCAGGAATGTAGGAAAAGACTGAGCAGAAGGTGAGGGTTCAAAGGCCAGTCTTCTAAACGTGATCTAAAGGTTTGATTAATTGTGGAACAAATCTAACAAAGAACAGCAGGTCATGCATTTGCAGTGGCATCTGAAAGTGATCCCGTGTTCACCTCCATCCTCTCCTTCCTGTTCATTCTACCTCCCATTCTTCACAATCCCCTTCATTCTCCCGCAGCGGCCGATGTGCTGCCCCTTTCCACTTTGTGTCCCTCGGGGAGATGAAGACGTCCTCGTAGTTACATTTTACTGCCTTGTTTTCTTGTTGGCCGTTTTGTTGCCAGGTTTTACCAGCCACTGCTTCGACCACTTATTTATCTGCCATATAAATGTCTTTTCCAAACTTTCAGCCAAAGTGAAGTGGGTTTTCAGACCAAGGCTACATACTTGATTGGGTACAACTGCACAATCTAAGAGGAGCCAATACAAAAGTTACACAACCACAACTGCTTGAACAGCACATACCATCACCAAAGCAATTGTAATTTGGATCAGCACAAAACTGAACCCTCCATACTGTAGATGCCAAACCAGGGATCACCAACGTGGTGCCCGCGGGCACCAGGTAACCACACCAATAGCCCGCCAGTGCTAGTATTGTGATTTGCTAGTAGAAATTATGATTTAAAAATGCAAACACTGGCAGTATTGTGAGACATCTTTAAGATGATTGGAGCCTCAAAATTGAAATAAATCATTAAGTATTAAAAATAACACATTCTAAAATTATTAAATGTAATTTGTACAGATGTCATTTCAGACGTGTATCAATTTGGTAGCCCTTCACACAATCAGTACACATGAAGTAGCTCTCACTCTCAAAAAGGTTGGTGACCCGTGTGCCAAACCCTTACAAATTCCTACATGTTGTCATTTGTCAAGATTACGGGATGTTCCAACACCCAGTGAATGTCGGTCTCCTGTGTAAAAATTGTCGTGTTCTGCTCCGTCTTTGTTTTCGGCACCAGCTGGAGTGGAGGGCATGCCTCAATGGTGCACCGGTTTCTCGTTCTTTGTCAGATTATTGACCTTGCATGGTATTTGCTCAAGAGATATTTTCTAGAAACCACATCCATGTTTATAGTCGCTCTTGCTTCGATACTTTCTTATTTTGTTCGTATTTGGGATTTCTTGTTATTATTGGATGATTAAAGTTTTGTGTAATTGGACTCTTACAAGTTTGTTTTGTGTATTTTCAGGATTCAAGATTACCTTGCCGTTTGCGAGTGCTATTTTTTTTTCGTTGATATTGGCTTTTCTTGGTTCTGGTGTTGCCAGCACTTTCTGTTTCCACTTTGTCTGTCCTTAGTTTTTTCTGTAAATATTTGTTTTTGTACCGTCGGTTGCCTGAGTCTGTTTGAGGGATCCGCTTCCCATCTGGTCCGTTTCCGGATTGTGTCACAAATAACACAAATGATGGATTATACAAAACGGCTTCATTTCGCCTGTTTGCACTCTTTGTTGTTCTCGTTTCATTCATGGATGGATGGATTGATTGATTGATTGATTGATTGATTGATTGATTGATTGATTGATTGATTGATTGTAAAACATGTCATTGATGAAATGTCTGAATATGTTCAGGGCCTACTTTTTTAAGCACCCCCAATGCTGCCAAATGTGCCGTAATGTTTGGTAAGACTTTGTCGAGTCTCTATAAGTACAAAAACATTGGCAGAGCTTTGTGGTCTTTGACTCTGCATCACATAGAACTATTTACTGTCTGTGTTTCAGAAAGCTGACTTGGCAGTCGCTGGCCTCACAATCACAGCGGAGCGTGAAAAGGTCATTGACTTCTCCAAGCCCTTCATGACCCTCGGCATTAGCATCATGTACCGCGTCCACCTGGTGAGTTACATCCCACACAATCCAGCCGATTGAATGACATTATCGTATTTTCACGACCTTAAGGTGCACTGTATTAAAAGCTGGAGTGATAGTTATGGGTGCTAGTTCTGTATTTAACACATACACGAGACTGCATAGCTGATGTTTCTTGCCTCTACTCTGCGCCCTGCTTAACCTCTGCTGTATCTAGAGAGGAAACCCAAGCTGGAAATATTGTAGCAACCTAAGTGCAGCAGAATGAAGCCAATGTTTGCAGAATCAGAGGCCCATTAATCAGGGCCGCCCTCCTCTAACACCCAAGGTGACCCAAGGAGCGCTTAGCATAGCACCGATTGCAGCCTGAACTGTCTTTTGTCATCCTTCAGGAGCATTTATTCCCATTCTCTATTGCTGTCCTGTTTCCCATCCTTGTAAACATCCCCTCTTTTGTACCTCCCCGTGGTCAGCACACAGTACTAATAGATGGAGCAGCCAGGCACTCAATTGAGCAGTTGGGGAGAATCAATCGACGGCCTCAGCAGGTGCAGCTTTAAAAAGCTGCCGGCTGGTGTGGCGCCTCTGAAGTAGGAGGTAGGCAAACAGCTGGCAGCTTGAAGCGACATGAGGCTGACATCCCACAGGGTTCGCATATGCGTGTGGGCGCACAAACACACAAACATCCGGTTGAAATGGCACAGACATGACCCGGTTGTCGCACTATTTTTCGGTAAGTTGTTGTAGGCGCCAATCTAATATTGGTTGATTTTTGTGGCGTGTTCCATATGAAGTCTTGATACATTGAATTGACACATTTCATAATCCAGTTGATGTATTTGTCATTATTATTTTATGCACGTTAGAATATTTCTTTGTTGGACTACTTGTTATGACGTCACGCGACTGGCGACAGTGAGAAGAAGGAGCTAGACATGAGAGATAGATGAGGTCAGCTGAAGCCAGGAGCGATGTCGATTTTTTGACCAAACAAATTAAGACAACCAAACAGAGAACCCTTTTTTGTATTCTTTTCTTCTTTGATAAATAGAAAAGACAGACGTCCTTGTCCTGTTGTTTGCGTTCAAGACTCGTCATTACGCTGGCCTCAAAGGCGTTATGTCTTTGTCGAATAACACCGACAGGTGTCATTAGAAGACAAACGTAGAGGACAACTTCCGATCAAAAGACCCAACGATGAGCAGAAGGTTTGAAAATGAAAGGGGTCCCAGTTAATCCCCTTCTTGACGGCTCTTGTGCACTTGTAATACACCACTGACGTGACACCCATCGATTCACTGCAGTGCGCGGCTTATTTCAAACTTTGAATGCTATTTCCAGTCAGATCAACGATCGTGAGACAATGTGATGTGATCATTCCTCAAAGGTAATTGGCCATTTGTTTGCATTTTCTGCACACCTCGCGTATCTCTATGTATCATTCTTGTCACATTATTAATTTCTTTGCACTTCCAGACAAATTCAGAGCCAAATGGAGTAGAAAATTTCAAGTCAAAACCTATTTTATGGAGTTAGTTAGATGAGTTCAGCTCTAACAAGGCAATTTGACTAGATGGCCTTGATCAAGTATAAGGGTGTTTCGCAATCAATCAATTCATTGTGTGTGTTTTTTAATGTCATTGTTAATGTGTTGGAGAATGGTGGGTAGCATGTCTGACACAATGTCGAGAGGTTCTGGGTTCGAATCTCGTCCTGTGTGGACCTTGTGTGTTCACTTCATGCTTCCTGTGTTTTCTACGCTTGGTTCATCTTTCTTACCAATTCCTAAAGCGTACACGTTGGGTGCATTTAAGACTCTCAGTTTGAATGTGAGTGTGAATCTTTTTGGCTCTTTGTGTCATGCGATTGATCAGACAAGTGTGTGTCTGACGTCTTGGCCAAAATCAGCTGGGAGAGGCCATGTCACCTTGGTCACTTGAGGCCATGTCACCTGTGACCCAAGTGAGGACACGCGCTTTAGAAACGGGATACATTGATGAGAAAATACATTTCCGAATGTGCATTGTTTAGCTCTGTGGAATCCCATCCTTCACTTATCACTGAAAATGTTACTGGATTGCAACAACTTTGCGGGGGTTTCTGTCAGGTGCTAAAATGCGCCAAGATGGTGACGAAGCCCTGGCTCATAGTGTAATTGGCGTCATGGAAGTATGACAAATACATCTCGACTGTTTGAAACTGTTGTACCCCGCGAGGAGCTAAGTTTAGCCTGGGTTGTTCGCAGAATTTACGGAGAGTATTTGCCGCATGCGTGTTTTTGCTCCGCTAATAGGCATTTATTTTTAAAGGTAAGGTTGTAAGATGAATTTAAAATTATCTTCCAAGTGTTTTGAAATGATCATCCATGCTGTGGATTTACGGTTGAAGCTATTTACGTACTGTACATGATCATAAACATTGAGGATGCATCAATCTCTCGCGGCATTTCCACTCATCGCGGCAAGGTTACTGTCATGGTTTTCTGATGGCAACAATCCAATCCTGGAGCAGATCATGTTTATTTCCATTATATCCGGTTAGGAGAAAAAAAAAATCTCGATACGCAAAAGCAGGAAGTCAACTGTTGTCCTGAAACAGTTTGACCTTGACTGTTGTTGTGTTGGTTTATATCAGCAGACAATTCATGCGCATGGCACTGTTGGCCTCAGTCGGTCGTCATAGAGATGAACAGTGACGCTGTGTAACCTTGAGCTATTGTCAGCCTGGTCTCATAGAATCTTTCACCCCTGTCACCTTCATCCTCTGCACTACAAAGCCAAGTGAAGTAAAGGAGTCCTTAAGACTTATCAAGAGGCTCATTGCCTTCAAGCCGGATACTCTGATGAAAAATTGTCACTAGTAGTAGGTGTGTTGCATAATGAAAAATATAGGTTCATTCCGGCTGAAAAGGAGCGGCGTCAGTTTCAGCAGCGGTGTGGTATACAAAGCTTGATTGACTCAAGCACATAATGTTGTGACTGGGTAAGAGTCACACGCATTATACATAAGTCAGACATACATCTAATAGAATCAACTTCTACACCTATACATTCTTGGGCTGTTTCGCTGACAGGAGTGACACTCCTGTCATTTGTTGGAAGGCTGAAATAAATCTGTTGTGTCACTCTTGTAAGAATGCACGTTCACTCAGACCGATGGAGCTACTTTGACTTTAATTTATTATCTGCGAGCCGGATTGAGGCAGCTCGCGCACCACATGTTGGCCACCCCTACTGGAGACAGTTTGAAAGCAATGCGCTCTTGTGTTTGCTTGTGTATAGCAGAGCCCGAGAGGCAGTGAGATTATGTTGCGAGTGGCCCCCTGACCTCCACTGAATCAAACACTCCCTTTTCGAATTGCCCCTGCGAGAGCAGAGGGAAAATACAGAAGATCGGAAAGAGGAGAGAGGAGAAATAAATGAGTAAGGAGTATGCTGAGGGAAGGGATGGAATGATGAGAGCAGAGATGCAAGCCAAGAAGAAGAGTTGAAATGACAATGGGAAGTGTCCTTCAGTGAGTCAGTATTCTGGCAGGCAGTCTCCAGGGGCTAACAGTGTGGTGTGCATATAAAGAGGCGGGGGGAAAGAGGTGAAATCCTTGACTGGATAACCTCACCAGCTCCTTCAGACATGCAAAAGCCAAAACAAGACCATCAGATGTCAAAAGAAGGGATTAGGCTGGCTCTTAATAGAACCATTTTTTGTCCCATACTGTCTTGATGTCCTATTTGTTAAGATTAATTCATTGATATCTGTCATGAACATTATTTGGTGTGTTCTTCCATGTAATGGGTTGCCTCGCAGGCTGTTACTTTGTGAGGAGTTAGCGCCCAATGAAATATTCTTCTTGCCACAGGCCAAGAAATAATGAAGGACCTTTAAACTAATTCACTTTGGGATGCATATGTTGTCATTTCCATTTCAAGAACTATGCTGTATTTACACTTGGAATATGATTCACTTGTCTTGGACAAAGCGGAAAGTGTTACATGAAGCATTTTACCTTGAAAAACTTGGTCCCGGATGATTGTCGTACTGTTTCGAAGTACTATCTCTGACATGTTTTACAGTGGGCATCAGCACGGGAGTCACAGACACATACACCGATCAAAAGAGAATCATTACTCTTAAGGCAACATAAACTAAAGCTTGTCTTATATTGCTTAACGGTCTTATTAGACCGTTTCACACTGCTGTGGTCTGACAGTAAACGTGTAGATGATGCACCAATCATCATCCGACCACAAACAAGATCAGTGTTTACCATTCCAGTGAACTGATCTGCGCCACTTCATGGAAATTGCAACCCGCGTCTTCCTCAACGACCAGAAACTCATACAGTGGAGTGCCCAAACCCACATTGCCAATGGATGACAGCACAAACAGCTCCTGACAAGCTCCAAAGTGTCGACACGCAAACACAAACACAGCGCTGTGGTCTCACTGTCTGTCCTGCACAAACAAACAAACAAACAAACACTTTCCCACAAATACAGGGAACGCGCCGAAGCAGCACAGGCCAAACATTTACTGGAAAGCACTTGTGACTGTCTGAATACATTCAATATTTGCTTACAAGTTATTATTCAAAAGTGTGCGAACCTTTTAGCGGCACTCGATTCTCAATTACAGGCGCATGCCACACGCAGTCTCCTCTGCTGTTGGGGAGTGATTAATATCATTACACCTGGTGCTATTTTGACCTTGCAGAATATGGAAATAAGTAGGGATGTTCGATACCACCTTTTTTCCAGGCCAATACCAGTAATCAACCTTGAGTAGTCACCGATACCAAGTACCGATACCACCCGTACTTTTGATACATATAATCACCACCCCCCCAAAAAAACAATTAATGACATGAAATTAATGACAACTTTCAATCTTTCTAATTTCACATTTCTAGTTCGCAATCGAAAACTGCCACAAGATGGCGGCCACTGTTACGCCAATTATGTTTTACCATGTTACCTTCCTCATATTTTGAGATTTGACTTACTCCCATGTTTCAAAAATAATTTTAAAAAAATAATAATTATAATAATGTTCATAATACTGCCCCATTTTGTGTGGCCAAGGCGCACAATGTGTGGCTACAATGGATTAATGGCATTTTAACAAAACACTACTGCAGGAGGAGCCCTACAGTGCCACCTGTTGGTCACAAACAGAACCACCCCAACAGTTTGAGATGCAAGTGTTTTGAGAAAAGCATTTTGGCACAAAGGGAATTAAACTAGTAAATCAAGGCACCACTATTTATCTACCACTGATGGATTTTGTTTTAAGATTCATGCTTTACAAAGACAAAAAATTGCTAAAAGGCATAATAAGATTTCTTTTATGTTTTGAAAGGAGACATATTGAACAGAAATAAAATGGAAATGTGGATGATTTTTATGCAGTTCCATTTGCAAAATCGTGTATCCGCTGCAGCCTTCTCGCAGATTATTTGCCCTGCAGCTCTTGAAAGCATAATTTTGTCTCAATACAAACATATTAAAGCACAGAGATCTGCAGCACAACTCAATGCTATTTTTTTTTTTTTACATTTTTGTAAGCCATGTGCTTTCAGTCTCGATTTTGGATCTTTTGGCCACCATCCGGGGGCATCTCTGCAGTTCTCTTCATCGTTCTAATGGCACCTCAGTGGAACTTAAAATGCGGAGAAGAGGGCTTGGCAGTTAACAGAATGCTGCTTCAGCACGCAGCCGGTCTCCACCAGCAAAGAAGAAGTGGAGGAGGCGTGTCAGCACAAAGGCCCATTAGCGCAGTCACAACAGTACCAAGTTTTCATCATCATGAGTGTTAAATTCTCATCATGCCTCCAAACCGTCCACTCTCTCCTCTTTGCACTGCCAGCCTAATGCATCAATGAATGCTCATCTCAGCGCAGCTTTAAATAGGCTTCGTTGGTCCTGACAAATTCTCAACCAAACGATTCCACCGATGTGCCGCAAATTTCATTTTGCTCGGGGCTAAGCAACATATTAGCGAGGCATACTCGCATGCGACCGATTCCCCGGAGACGTAATCATTGACCAATTCAGAGTTGGACTGATTTTTGTGGGACTGATGAAATGGTAACTGAAGAGCTGGATACATGATTACATTGTTGTCAACGGAACAATTGGTCATGTGCTCGCCTCCACTGTTTCACTGTCCCGTTGACCCTTTCACGGTCACAAAGATGGCATATCTTTGTGGAAGTGGATCCTATTCCGAATGTCTGCGCCACACACATGCGCAAACGCACACACGGCACACACACATACAGTATAAGTGCACGCATCGCTGTGGCACTGCTTCACTGGTAATTGCTTCCATTTAGAGGACAGTGGCTGTTGCTGATAGATACTGAAACACTGTATTCTCTCTGGTCTATTACTTACTAACAGTAAGGGGGAAGAGACGAGGTAGAAATGCTTTGTTACTGTGCTCATGTTTTGTTTTTTTTGTAGGTATCTGTGCTTTGTTGAGTATTTATTTTTGACGACTTTTAATGTAAACTCCCTACATCTGAAAAGAGATAATTGTACTTTTTACCCCATGCTCTGTCAATTAGGTTTTTTTTAAATTCAGCCTCTGTGAATGATGAGGACAAAAGAAAGAAAAAAAATCACCGTATGTGGCCGTGAACTCATTTTCAACTTTATGAGAAGCAGCAGTTTGGTGGATCGCCAAAACGAGATTTCAAGCTGTTAATTGCTACTCCCAGTTAAAACAATACAAAATGCCACATGGATGCTAACAAGTAGCATCTATCTGGCGGTGTTTTAGCGCATTAAACAATGGATATTTTAACTCATTCGGTGTAGTCAACACACATAGACAAACAATACAACAATGCGCATGTGCATATATTATTCATACTTTGTGAAGAATGAGTATTATTACTGCAGCTTACAGAATCACTTACAGTGGTTGTGAATCTCTTCATTTCCGTCCCCATGACTGTATTATATTGTTTGTTTCAGGTTGGGTGATAAAAGAATGTATTTATTTTTAAAAGCGGCTCTATTAGATCTCCTTTTTATTACCCTGGTGTGCTTAATGTTAAATGAAATTCGCCCCCTGTTGCTTTGATTATACTGTTTTGAGTTGTTTTCCCCCCTCCAGTAATTGAGTCATGCCTTTTATTATATTGTGTTGTTGACATAAATTGTGAAATTTTTATTTTTTTTTACAGCTTGAACCTTGGGAATAGAAAGTCTTATTTGTCGTGTTGTCTCACGATTCACCACCACCACGCTGTAGTATTTACTGTCCGTGGGAGACCTGCTTTATGACTGTTGATCTGAATGTTTACGTGCAAACAAGAGCATATCATTGTAATGCTATCAGTTTACAACAGGCAAATCTGTACTTATCACACCCAACAAGCATTGTTTACTGCCGCACTGTTGCAGACAGCTGCAAATGTTGATTAACTCACAGTCAACTCAGCCTGTGGGACTGTGGATTCAACGTGCAACTTTGGCCACTAATTAACCTCATTGACCTTTTAAAGAGGAGGCATTTTAAAAAGTCTCAACCCTCCTGCTTTGAACGCCCTGGTCGGGATGAATTCAGTGATTGATTGTAACATGGTCAAAAGTTGAACACTTGTAAACACGTTTGTGTGTGTTACAGGGTCGACGTCCAGGTTACTTCTCCTTCCTGGACCCGTTCTCCCCAGGCGTGTGGCTCTTCATGTTGTTGGCCTACTTGGCCGTGAGCTGCGTGCTTTTCCTGGTGGCCAGGTAGACACACGCACACAAACACAGCAGACCTTTTCCTAATTCAACAATTTCTTACAATTATTTACAGTGTTTTTGCTTTGTCTCAATATCCACCACGTCTATTTTCGAATCAACTTGGGTGAAATGTAAGTCTGTCTTTAAAGAAATTTAAATCATGTAAGGAGTTGCCAGACTTGTGTGCGGGCAGCGTGGGATAGGTTCCCACTCAGTGAATGTGGGTGTGAATGGTCGTTTGTCTCTATGCGTGCCCTGCGACTGACTGGCAAACAGTTTAGGGTGTAGTCTGTCTTCTGCTCGAAGTCAGTTGGGATAGGCTCCAGCAACTCCCCGCGACCCTATTCAGGATAAGCGGTGTTGACAATGGATGGATGGATAAAGTAAGTCTTTTTGTCTGATGCCGAAGACAAGAAAGCTGCAATCATCATTGAAGCTACTTACATGGTTGTCCCAGCAGGCCTTTGTCAAATAAAATAAAGGATCTGTGGTTTCTTTGGAGATTGCTGAAAAGCTTCCGCTGCCCAGAAGTACGTGTGAAGTTGAGGTGAGAAAAGACTACTGGGACAAAAAGGAAACAAAATAGACCAGAGAGCAGAACACAGGGTTTGTGTGGTTAGTTCTATGGGGGCGAAGACACCTGTTGTTATCCACTTCACGTAGTCTCTGCAGGTGATCATATCCAACACAAGTAGAAGGGATGCGCCCTTGCCCGGGCTGGGTCTTCAGCGTAACACTGACGCCTGGTGGTCAAATAGAGACCTGAAACTCCAAACAAAGCAATGCAATAAAATCCATTCATTCATCCGTTTTCCATTGTACAGTGTTCCCAAACACTGTGCCGTGAGCCCAATAAGTGATGGGCAGAGTCTAACCATGTTTTTTTTAAGGTGAAAGGAGGCTGACTTAGTGTTGAATTCGATGTTGGATTGGAACAATAGGTAGAAGTCCAGAAAAATAGCGAAGTTGCGGACTTCAAGAGAAGAGTGCCTGGAACAGCTGGCAATGTTCATGTCTCCAAGTTTCCTCGGGCCACTCTGTCTTGTCTATGTTAATTTCAAGGTGGTTGTTACTAGCTAGTGCGTGATTAGCATGTCTTGATTTACGACTCTGAGGTTCTGGGTTCAAATCTTGGCTCCAGCTTGCCCATGTGGAGTTTCCATGTTCTTGCCGAGCTTGTGGGGATTCCTCTGAGTACTTGGCCTTCCTCCCACCGACATTTTGTTTTTAATTGCACGTTAAGAGAAGACTCACTGTGTCCTGTGATTGGCTGGAAACCAGTCCATGGTTTACACTGTATCTTGCCGAAAGTTAGCAGGGTATTGGCTCCAGCTTACTAGTAACAAACATTTTTTTCAGGCGATTAAACTCCACATACATTTACAACAGAACGTAATTTTTGTTTTTCGGTCCAAACAAAAAAAAAACATGGCACAATTATCAATGAAGAAGTGGAATGCCAACAGGTGAGAGTCCTTTCAGCGACAAAGACTCTCCCCACTTTGATTTCTAGCTACACCGGCCGGATGAGCCTCGCTGAAGCTTCAAAACCAGAATCTTTTCTTTGTTTTTGTGAAATCTTACGTGCATATTTGATCAGATGTTACATCTGCAACATTGCAACTGTGTTCACTGGTGATTGAAATTTGAAGTGGTCGACGGTCAGCCAGTCATGACAAGCTGTTGCCAAAACCCGCACACGGTGCGACAGTTTCAGTCAGGTCATTTGATTTGTAGCTGGGCTTACAAAATGTATAGTACATATAGTCTGGAAAATGGTTAAACTACTTACTAGTCCAAGTAGTATGTCGTATTCTTGGCACTGTATAAAATGTAATCGTTTTTCAAAGATTATGCTACAAGACTAAGTCTGCTTAAATTGACGAAAAGACATAATTCATACTGGAAATCTTGCATTATTTCTAGCTGATGTTCATGCTTGATATCTACTGCAGGAAGTTAACTTTTCTGAACAGCACTGTTTCATGTGTTACAAACTTTAGTTTAATATTAAAGTAGGCAGCACATGAGAATCAGAAGTTAGCAGACACTCAGGAGGCAACCAAAAGACTTTGTAACTGTTGGATTTAACTCCCTCTCCTCTGTTTTACTTGTTTTTTTATGTTAATGCCAATACCCGAACTCACTCGTATTCCCTCTCAGACTGGTTGCCTCGAGCTCAATACACTCTAGCATGTCTTGTTCTTCACAGATTGACACCGTACGAGTGGTACAACCCGCACCCCTGCCTGAAAGGACGCTGCAACCTACTCATCAATCAGTACTCCCTTGGAAACAGCTTGTGGTTCCCTGTCGGGGGCTTCATGCAGCAAGGGTCCACCATTGCCCCCAGAGCACTGTCCACGCGCTGTGTCAGCGGAGTGTGGTCAGTGTGGTGCACACATCATAGTTGCTGGTCTGTCATCTTGTCATCTTGATTCATTTGTCTGGTTTAATTCGTTCGGTTGCCCTGCAGGTTTCTTGCGCTCCTGCACCGAGTTTCAAGGAAATGGGTTCATTTCAACAGCTTTTGGTGGGCCTAAGAATGCAAATATTTGGAAATATGTGTTGTAGAGTCAAGTCACAACTATGGCAAATATTTGTATAGAAAATACTTGCAGACCATAGGCAATAAATTATTCTGAAGCCGCCGCGTGGCGTGTGTAACTTGAAATGTCATGTCAGGGCATAAACCTTTTGTAAAAAAATAAAATGGGGCTGCGTACATTCATCAGGATGATAGGGGATATAAATGTATGCGGGTTGGCCGAATTTTCATGAGCAGCCACTTTGCCCGATGTCATTGGGCCACCTCGAATAAATAAGCGACGGAACAACAATCAGCGTGAAACAACTGAATGCAAGACCTTTATTACATTATTACGTTCATCCATGTCCTCCTCATGAAGGTAGGTGTGCCTTCATTGTAAAGCTCCTGGCTCTCCCTCACTCTCCATACAACTGTCTCCTCATTTGCATCAAAACTTTGACATGCTCTCATCTCCCATGCGTAGGTGGGCGTTCACGTTAATCATCATCTCGTCGTACACTGCCAACCTGGCCGCCTTCCTTACCGTTCAGAGGATGGAGGTGCCCATTGAGTCAGTCGATGACCTGGCGGATCAGACAACGATCGAGTATGGCACCATGCACGGCGGCTCCACCATGACCTTCTTCCAGGTCAGGGCTCACGCACATCATTGCTTTTGATAGATTGTTTAGGTGCTCAGTCACTATGAAACACATGCAGTCTGACAGAAGAGGCCTCAATCAATGGGTCATCGGGGCTGTTATCCCCCTGCTCACCTTCCTGTCGTGCGCTAATCACAGGTTTCCTGCCTCCTTGACCATAACCACTCAATAGCTTTATCCTCAGGAGCCAAGATGCAAGTCACAAGTGAAGCACCCACCGTGACCTTTGAAAAAAAAACCAACGAAAAAAACAAAACAAAACAAAACACTGTGGGAAATAGAGAAAGAGTATGTGACAGGGGAAGTGAGGCAAAGAAGAATGATATGGAGCGAATGAATAATACTATACATTGGCCTGGTGGCTACATCCCTGTGTGTTTTATAGCCCACTGGACTGTTAATTATGTCGGCGCAGACAAGCTCAAAGAAAGAGGAGGGCAAGTTCGAATGCTAGCGTGAAGAATGTGTTCTGCGAGAAGAGCAGAGGAAAGAGAACTTGCCCATAAAGTAACACAATGTGCACAAATCTTGAATGTGTTACTTCCGCTGGAAGAAGTCACTTGAATAGTCGGCCCAAATATTTCACAGAGAAAGCAATGGTAATACAGTAGAACTGATCTCTTCCACGGTCATTCAACTGTCATGATAAAACATTGTACAATAACTTTTATGAAATCAAAGGCTTCCCCCTGCTATTCACTGTGGAGAGGGAGTTACTCCTGCAAAAAGCTGCAAGGTAAAGTGTACCTGAAAGCATTCACTTTTCTCAAAAGCCGACAGTGCGCCTTCTAATCCGATGCGCCTTATATATGGATCAATATTCTGATTTCTTGGATGTAGTATTTTAAATGACCGGTAAAACGTTTTGTTACAGCTGCTGCGGTTGTGAAAGCTCCATACAAATATATTTTAAAATAATAATAGTATAATAAAATATACTTGCTGCTGTAGACTGTAAATTTCCCCAGTGTGAGACAAATAAAGGATATCTCTCTATTTTATTGCATTCCCTTTAGAGTAGTTCCATCAAGTGGATGCATAACGCAACCGTAGCCACTATTGTAGCTTCTATGCGCCGTATAATGCGGTGTGCTCTATAAATGAAAACTGTTTTAAAATAAGCCATTCATTGAAGGTGCACCTTATACTCCGAAGTGCCATATAGTGCGAAAATAATGCAATAGAAATGAACCTTTAGCAAGTTTATAATTGCTTTATGATGTCACACCAAAAAAATGCCGGAAAGCGCTAAAAACAGAGAGGATCATAAAACACCAACACCATGTATCTATCATGTATGCAGTCATTAAAACTTTGACATGTATGCAGTCATTAAAACTACTTCAACATAGTTCCGTGGCAACAAGATGCCATGGAATGCCGTCAAGGTACTACTTTTGTTCAAACTAAATTCCTTAACTCACTCCAACATAGTTTCTTGGCACCATTATGCCACAAGAAGATGCACATGTTATATTGTTACTATGAAAACATAAGAGGGAGGGAAGAACAAGTAAATACCACACAGTAGGACCAGAGTTAAAGTTGAATCCCTCGACTGTGATGCAGAAATGCTAACCACTCTCCATCGTGCAATTGCATTGAAACAATTGATGTCTGTCAGAAAAAAAACAAGTATCATTTCAAAGTGATTTAATTACAAAATGAATCACTGAATTAGTTCCCGACTGAGGAAGAAGAAACGCAGCAATCATTGCACCTGGAATCCACCCAAACTGTTCGACAAATATTTTTTCACCAAAATAACACCTTCCACTATGGCCAGCTTAAACCAAATGACATTTTAAAAAAGGATGAAGAGAAAGGGTCATCACATTTGAGATTGGGGCTAGGTTAAGCCACATGTTTGAGATTCAAATAAAAATAAGGCCTGGATTCCGTGCATAAATATCTGCAGCCAAAGCATAACTCATCCAACAAGTACACTTGGTCTTCATCTCTGGCAAAATGTGTCTGCTAATGATTGTGTCTGCCACGGCTGTGCAGAACTCCCGCTACCAGACGTACCAACGAATGTGGAACTTCATGCACTCCAAGCAACCCAGCGTGTTTGTGAAGAGCACGGAGGAGGGCATCGCTCGCGTCCTTAATTCCAACTACGCCTACCTGCTGGAGAGCACCATGAACGAGTACTATCGCCAAAGGAACTGCAACCTGACGCAGATCGGTGGGCTGCTCGACACCAAGGGCTACGGTATCGGAATGCCGCTGGGTGAGTCGGGGAGACGGTAGGGAATAAGATTTCTGTGTCAAATAAATTCAACAGATGTTGCTCCAATTTAAGGCGAGACTGTGAACATAACTTTGAAAAGCAAGAGAAGTAGTTGGTGGATTTGTCGTCAAAAGTTATATTGAAAAGTAGCGCCTGAGCAAAGGCAAACTATTAGTAGCTGTGATGAGGGAGGTGAGATGATGCAAAAAAAAAAGAAAGAGAGAGAGAAAGAGAGAGACAAACTCAAACATGCTTTAATAGAGTGTCTCTTTCCATGCTCTGATGGGAGAAGGCAAGATAAGAGAATTTGAAATTTGGCTCCATGGTGAGACGTGACTCGCTGCTTGCTCAGAGACTCCAATATCTTGCCATTGCTTCTGCTTTGATCACATGTTGAGTGGAGGTGTCAATGGAGGGGAAAAACACTTGAAAAGTAAACAGGAGTTATTTAAATTCGTCTCAAGGATGGATGAGCCCAATATTTACCGTGCACGCTGTCACTCTGTCTCCCAAAAATATCCACCTATTGGATAATTGAAATGCGCTTTGGCAAAACCTTATTTAATTGACGTTGCATTTGATTCGAAGGTAAAGTGGTGCCTTGAGTTTTTCCGGATATCAGCCGTCGTTCCTTTTATTGCGTCAACTTGCGAGCGGGTGCTCGATGGTGGCAGAGAACTCAACTCATCTCTCAACTAGCAGCACTTTGGGCAGAAATTGAACAGTTCTTTTTAAAAGGTGTTTATTGCCACTCTAAGATACTTTATTGCAGAATACTTGGTCACCTTTTTTTAATTTACACTTGACAAATACTCAATTTATTAAAATTAAAACTAATAAAAACTGAACTAAAATTAAACATTTTTTGAAAAAAGAAAAATGAACAACCCTGCTCCCAAACCTAATTCAAAATACGAGTACCTGTAACCGAATTAAAAAAAAAAAAAGCCAAAGGAAATAAAAACTAACTGCAATTAAAAATGCCAATTTAATTTTATAATCCTGCTGGTGTCACGGTGAAAAACCAAGGCATCCCTATATGCTGTACATTTGTATGTCTGAATGTTTTCGAGCTTTGCCTAATTTTTGACTGCAGGCTCTGTATACCGTGATGAATTTGACCTGGCCATCCTCAAGCTTCAGGAGGACAATCGATTGGAGATCCTGAAGAGGAAATGGTGGGATGGCGGCAAGTGTCCAAAGGAAGAGGACCACCGGGCCAAAGGTTATTCGTCTTGTTGATCATTTTGGTCCAATGATACATTTCATTGACCTTCCAATTTTACTCCCTGCTCCTCTTTCACAGGTCTGGGCATGGAGAACATCGGCGGCATCTTCGTGGTGCTGGTGTGTGGCCTACTTGTGGCCATCTTCATGGCGGTGCTGGAGTTTGTGTGGATGTTGAGGCACGCGCCAGGAAACGAGGTGAGAGAGGCCTATGTAACCTGCATCTGCTTCGTATCCCTGTATCCACCCTGGCGCCCGCGCCCCCACCACGGGGCTGCCAGACTCCCGTCACACTGAACAGGTCTGACCCGTAGTCAGCACCTGCTTCCAGACGCAATGAGCACAAAACCAAAGATTTACCTCACCGTGGTCTACACACACATATATATATATATATATATATATATATATATATATATATATATATATATATATATGGATGTATTGCTGAAGAATCTTAAATATACAGTATAATGTTTCAAGTATGTCATACTGAATGCAGTCAGATCTCTTAGTGCATTTATGGTGCTGGTAGTCATAGCCTATTCATCCATGACTTATGTCATGATTAACCTCAAAATCCAAGCAGGCCTATTCAACGCCTTCCACTGTGTGCACGTCGTCGGGCCAGCGATGCAACTTATACGGAGGTTATTTCATAGTATAGAAGACGTTCTATATCGAGTGTTTATTCGTAGCTGCTATACACTAATATTGTGGAGTTAATCAGGGTGTCAGTTGAATGTAGCCTCGTCGCAAATTGAAACATTCTAACAGCTATCGGTTCGCTTTCTTCGACACAAGCGGTACAAACACTGAGCGGATCTGTTCGATTCGTCTCAGCGAGATGTGCAAAGCCGTTTGTTCAGCCTATTTCTGATGTCATGCCTTTTAAATGATACTCGATGACTGTCTTTTTTTTTTTTTTTTCCAAATGGACTCGACACTGTGACTTTACTTCAATAAACACGCAGTATGTGAAAGTCAAACGCCGACTTTTGAGTCCTTCTTTTTGAACGAGATAGATCAGTGTTTCACCTCACGATTTGTACATGTTTGTTTAGTGGAATGAGGGTCAAAATAAGCCGTTTCACATGGTAGTTTGTGGGTCTAGATTTGCAATTTGCACCTCATCAATACACATTGAATAGCAAAACTGAGACACGCAGAGACAACCGTCAAAAGAAAGTAGAAGGAGAACCACTGAGTCAGTTCCAAAAAAAAGCTTTGCTGTGTTCACATTACCTACAATGGGTATTCAGAGTAGGAACGATTTTTCAGCGGGACGTTGTTTCATGCAGTGAGCAGATCGGCCCACACCAGCATGATTTTTCCTGAATTTAAAGCCTCATTTTCTACACTTAGTTACAACCCGACCAAATTTGAATGATTCTATCACTTTTCCCTGTGGTGTGTCAAATTTAGAAAACATATAGTGTTTAGTTTCATTTTAGAGGGGCTTTAAACCTCAAATCCCCCCCACCCCCACCCCAGGTGTTAATCCCTATGATTTAAAGATGCAGGGGTGGGAGTTTTGTGAATTTTTACAATCCCACGAATGTCATGCTTTTGTGCATTTTTAATTTGTCTTGAACGCACTAAAATCTGAAAAAGAAGTTTTCAGTCATCTCGATATTGAACCGTTAGCCGTTCACTTTTTAAATCCGATTTTAAAAAATATTAACAATGATGTTCGTATGCAAACCCACATCATGCCGAAAAGGCATTTCATAAAACCCATTAGATCAAGGCTGGGCAACTCCTGTCCTCGAGGGACATTATCCTGCATTTTCACTCACTGATCTATTTATCGCTTATTTGCCTTTTCCCCTTGGGTGCTTTCCAGCAGTCGGTGTGCGAGGAGATGCTGCGCGAGCTGCAGGGCATCATCCTGTGTCACGACAGCCTGCAGGTGAGACGCCGCCGGACGTCGTCGGTCACGCGGCCGCCACCCCTCCCTCAGGAAGAGCGCCGGGCGCGAGCAGCCACCGTGGGCCTCGCCAACGGCAATCTGTGTACAGGCACGGGACTGCCCGAGCCGCTTTCCCACAGACTGGCTCAGGAAGCCGCGTTGGTGGCCAGAGGCTGCAGCCACATCCGTATTTGCCCCGAGTGCAGACGCTTCCAGGGGCTCAGGATGCGTCCTGGGGGGGCAGCCGGCGCCTTGCCGTCTCCTACGCCCAGTGAGGAGAGCGTAGAGTGGGACAAGACGACAAATAGCAGTGAACCTGAATAACACGCACCCTGTAGACGTTGGCCTTCCTGGTCAGACGGTGCTTTGTCACTGGATCACCTGACGCAGGACCAAGGTACTGACTCATCTTTTTTTGGGGTCTCCTGTGGCGGATTTGTCCTTTTTCTTGCTCATGGACAAACTGATGAGTCTGTCTCATGTCGGCCCTCGGTACTGCTCCGAACAGGACATACAAAGGACGAACAGCCATGGGCCATTTGTACTATGCAGTATTTTCAAGTCTCAGTGTGCTGTTTCTTTCACTCCCCATCTTTTTAAATTATTCCTGTACTCTGTTGGATTACCAGTACTGATTATTGTTGTTATATTGTTATCGGGGGGGGGAGAAAAAATTAAACATGAAACGAGTTCCTTTTTTTAATCTGAGAAAGTTATGTTATTAGATGCTGAAGAAGTTAGAAAAGAACTACCTGAGCTCTTTTTGATGTTTTGGGACTTGTTTTCATAAATAATGGGTTGATGATGCATTCAAGTGTTTCTTCTTTTAAATACTTCAAATATTCCATGCATACAGTACACATTGCTGTGCCTTTGTCTCTCGTCTGACATCTTTGACTCTGTGTCATATTTACTATGGCTTTTCCTCACCTCCCTATGACCTCTCATCTCACTGTAAACACACACAGAGAAAATATTCATGAATGACTTGAGGCCAACAAAAATTTATATGACTAAAACACAGCAGCATAAACAAATAAATCGGTCCACAGTAAAGGGAGAACGTTTTTATATATTTATATCAGCGGCTGACATGTCTTCCGTTAAATGTCAAGGCTCTTCAACTTGAATTGGATGTGATAGATTGCGCAAAGCCCGAGGACCCTTTCAGTTTGCATCGGCCAAGTCGCTCTGACATTTTCATGCATTCATTTTTGCAAAACACAAACTTAGAATATATCAGTCTGAAGAAATCTGGGACTGTGCCGTAAACAGGACATCTTAGATCATTTAAAGAGGTCACTCGGATATGTTGTTTACTTTCAACATAGCCTCACTCAAATTTAATCGGGAAACTTGTGAAAATGTGGGCTGAGTGGGCTGAGGTGTTTATTTACTCAACTGCAAAAAGTATTTAATTGGCACGTTAGTTGGAGGCCTTCAGTGATGCAAGGCATTTTTATAATGCACATTAAAAATGACACATAATAAGTGATACTTTTCAAATAAATACTCATTTGGAAAATTAATATACAGAGGTGCCTTGAGGTACGAGTGACCAGACTTCGAAGTCCATCAAGATACAAGCCGTTGTTAGGCCCTTGTTGTTGTTGTTTGTTTGTTTTGTATGGCTAGCAAAAATGTCAACATAAAATGTGAGCATGTATGGTAGCAGTGAACTGAACTCAACTTACATTGACCAAACGGTGGAAAAAAAAAAAAGTTTTTAATGTACGGATAAAAAGAGAGCATTCAAGTTGTTGAATGCCGCTCCAATTTGAACCGTACTCTCAAACTAAATAGAAAGAAGTTCACAGATTAAAATCAACCACATAACTTTCGGTTCGGGAATTGAATTGAATTGAATACAACTTTATTGTCAAATGTGCTGTACGTATGTGTAACATACAGCACAGATGAAATGTCTTCCCTCTCAACATAAAACAAGAAAATCCATCTGCTTCCTTCATGCCAACACTCCCAAGAAAACGTCGTGATTAGACAAACAAGAAGAATCAGTAGTTGTGTGTTATAACCCTTTACAATGGATATCTGACCATTTGAACGGCGCGTTAGCGCATGGACACAGACAGTATCACAATACTCTGGCACATGTTATTTATCCCCTACAGAAAATGACTAATATTACTCGTCTATTGAGTAGAGTAATAGTACTGGAGTTGTGAAAGTCTTAAGTTTTTGCCTTCATGACAGTATTATGTTGCCCCTAGTGGCCAAGTTGCGAACAGCAAAAATACTTGAAATGAATCATTCCATGATGCGCAACCTGTTTAATTATGCACATTCTTTTTAGTTATGTTATGACAGTATGTTTCCAAATGTACGTTATTATTGAGTGCTGTTTTCCTTATTTAAAAAAGGCATTACCAAATGTGTGTTTGAGGTGGCTGGAACAGATTAATGGCATTCCCGTTCATTTTAATGGAGAAAGATCATTTGCGATACAAATGTTTTGAGTTATGAGTGTGGTCATCGAACAAATTACATTTGTATCTCAAGGTACCTCTTTACAATATAAAATGCAACATTTTTCTATGTTACCCTTCTTGGCCCGTTTTTTAAAAGTCCTTTTGTGGACAACATAGCATCCTTCTGTCAAACTACTCAATAACTTTGTCATTGTCCAGCCCGAGCAATGACTTTTGTTTGATCGGTTGCTTGTTTGTTTGCTTTTTTTAGCAGCTGCATACAAGAGCAATTTCTCTTTACACCTCACCATCAACTTCAGCTTCACAGTTGCTGTGTGTTGTGCTAAAGACATCGAAGATGCATGGTGGTATAACTCATATCACAGGTGATCACACACTCGTTATTTTTTTCCCCCCTCAAGGGGTGGGAGAGGTGCCAATGTGAAGTGTGGTGTTGAGTCAAGCAGACTACACACTTAGTTGGTTAATTGGGGCATGTTGTCTCGAGAGGTTTGAGCAAATAAAATGTGTTACTTAAACAAACAAAACAAGGTTTATACCTGGACTAATTTCCAGCACCATGAGTGTTAATTCTGCACAAATTCAGAAAACCCAAACTCAATCAAGTACCATGCCTGAACAGAAATGTGGCCAAGTCTAACAATCTGTGCTGACAACCACAATTCTACCACAAAAAAAAAAAAAATCTCTATTTTGGAAAAGTGTTACTACTAGGGCATATTATTTCTTTCATATTCACGAGCAACTTGCTTAAATAAGCACAAAAATCAAATGACAGCAACTGTCTACTATATGGGAAATGGTGAGGATTTATACGGCTATTTCACTTTCTCCAACCTTCCAAAACATGCATGTTAGGTTCATTTAATACTCTAAGTTTTCCATAGTGTGTGTGGTTGCTTGTCTATAGAGTGTTCACCCTGTAATTGACTGGCAACCAGTCCAGGGTGTGCCCCACATCTCGACTGGGAGAGGCTCAGGACACAAGTGTGTAATGGGTTTTTCTTTGACACTGGTGGAAATGAAATGCTTCTACGTTGGGGTCATAGAAGCTTTTTCCAAATATCGTATCCTTAAAAAAAAAAAAAATACATTAAAAAAAATAATAAGGAAAACAACCGGAATCGAGTGAGATAGGCAAACAGAAAACAAGTTAAGCAGTACAGATAATGTGTGTAAAACACACTTTGCATTCCTCTTCCGTATATAATTTACCCACTAGGACGTGAATCATCGAGATTTGATGTTGTGTTCTCTTTGCTATTTACATGGGGGTGGGGGAGCACAGCCAGTTTCCAACAGGTGCCAAACAAAATGTGGAAGCAGGAAGTTGGCGCAAATGGTATGTGTATGGAGTTGCTTACAACTGTTGAACCAAGGTAGCAATAGAATGTAGCATGAGCCAAAGTTCGAGCAAAATACCTGGCCACCTGATTGACAGGTGATCATTCATATATTTTTTTTTAATTTTCAGAGGAGGAGATGTTATAAACATGTAAATATTGCATGTTATATTCATGTTTATCAGCATTTGGATTCATATTTTTTTTTCCAATGCAATTCAATTGGGCGTCAAGGATGTGGATTTTTGCTATGACGGGGGTTGATTGAAAAGATATGTTGCTCCATCTTCCAATGGAGTCAGTGATCGAGTATTGTTTTCTTCAAAATCGCTGCTCGGCCCCAAAAATCCTTATCGTGTAAAGCCTACTAATTACTGGACTTCCAGTCTCAGGAACATAAATCCCCTTGCAGTATTGGTCCAACACACACAAACTTGTTGGGCCGTGAAGAAAATGAAGCAGAGTTATCCCAGCTGAGAGGAACTCAAAACAGCTTTTATCAAAACTAGCAGAGGTTTTAATCTTTTTGACGCTGACGCTGAACAGCAAGTGCAAGGACACTCATGCCAGTAGCTGTCAGTGTCAAATGAGGTGGCTGCAATAGACCTGAAGTGGAAAGTGGCATTCATGACACTTTTCATCACAAAGATGTGAGTATTAAAGGAGTCAAAATAATAAACAGTGTTCTTATTAATTACAGTAAAAGGGTTGAGATTTATTTGCTCGATACTAATCACTAGGAGAGGTTGAAGGACTTTAACTAGCTCAGGAAATAGTAGTATTTTTTCAAATTCACACATTTTAGTTGCTGATAAACATAAATATTCAAAGTCTTTGCAATACACAGAACGGAGGGCCCGTGACTGGGTTTTCCAGATAATAAATCAGTGATTGACAGTTTGCTTGAAGACAAGAGAATCTAAAATGGAACAATGACCTTCTCTGGACAGACATTGTCATTCCTTTCATTGGTGTTTTAATTCCATTTTTAAATGTGTCCTGTCAATGGTGTGCTCTTTATGCTGATTTGTCCTGTCGTGCTGTATGCACACAAAGTGCTGTACGTGGAGCAACTAACAGATACAACAGTAAAGCAACAAATCAGTAACAAAAACGGTAGAAAGCACCAAACAGCAAAACCAAGATCTGTATCTGAATGTGCTCATACATGAACAGAAACACTACACTACAGTAAGGTGTATCTTATTAAATAAGCACTGATTTTACCATTGGAGTCAAAAATTGTGCATCTTTGTAAAGGCAGAACGTGCAATACAGCGTTTGAACGGAATCCTTGGGCAAGTGTGAGTTATTTAGCGTCGAGTTAGGCCAATTTCCAGGAACAATACGATGGCGACCTCTAGTGGTAATCAAGAAACATTACAGCTGAATTGTTTTAACAATCGGGAAACAAAATACGACCGAAATTGGTTTCCCTTACTTCCAGCTTGTTTAGTCTTTACACGGAAGACCCGCTGCTGCATATTTTTCGACGCTGCTGCAGACAAAGAGAAGGTGTTTGTCACATCTGTTGAAATGTCCGTCCGATGCCTAAACATGGTGCCAGCAAAGCTGGGAAAAATGTTTTGTTGCTCTAGTTTTGTCGACTGGTCTGACAAAACTAAAAAAATATCAAGTAACAACTCGTGTCTTGAAAGACTCGTAAGGCAAAGCACTCGTATTTCATGGCACCAATGTTTGAGTTATGCGCGTCCTAACAGACCGAAAAGTGAAAGCACCGTCAAAAATATATCAATGGTAAGTCATTTCTCACTGAATCTTCTCTTTGTTACTTAAGAGTTTAACCGCCTGCCGGCCGCTGTTCTCTCTGCATCGGTTGCCATGGTGATACATATGCATAATTGCAACTGATTGACTTCTTTGGTGACCAATCAGTGTCTGTCATGGCAGCATGAGCCCACCCGTTACCATTGTCGTGACTCACACACCCACTTTACTGTGGTTTTAGCGAGATCCGTGAAAAGCGTCCCCGCCCGGTTGTCAAGAGTGAGCAGGACGCTTCACGCGAGAATTCAAAGCTTTATTTACCGCCCCCCCCCAATTCCCCCAAAAATATTCAGTTTACAAATAGGCGCGCGCTCCCGACCACATGCAGGCAGTGCGAACGAGCACAGCTAAGGCGTGGAGTTTGGGATTTTGAGGAGAGGAGGGGGCGAACGGAAAGAGGAACGGGAAAGGAAAGGGTCGCGCATATACACGTCACAGCTAAGGGGAAACAGTAAAGAAACGACATTGGGCGATGTTGAATTTCCACCGTAATTTAGTTAGTCTTGTTCCCGCGTGTCTCTCTGAGCGTCAAGCAGTCCACGGCGCCACTTCCTCTCCGGAGCCGTCGGTGAGCGGTCTCCACCAGGCGCCAGCCTCGCTTGCACACGGCTGTTACCCAAACGCCCCATTTCACCTTTGAGCCGCACTTAAAGGGCATCAACTGGCGCTGACAACACAGAACTGAGAGCTCATCAGGAGAGAGGACACGCTTTTAATCGAGTAGAACCGGAGAAGTGGTATCATTGGCTAACGAGCCCGCTGTGCTGCGCCCGCACGCGAAGGCAAGGAGCACCGCCGCTTGCCGTAGCATAGCACGCCTTATGCTCGCCGTTGGGGGTGGGAGTTTGTGTTAGTCTTTTATTCCACAAACTGGCCGGTTTACTGATGGAAGCCTTTACTCGATAGTCCCTCTCCCTTCCTCTAACCCGTTGGGTTAGAGGAAATCTCCGGAATTGACACTCGGGCTCTGTCCTCGCCAAGGGGGGTTCTGGCTGGATCACCACCTCTCTCCCTCCCCGACGCTTGCCGCGCCTCACCTGTCTGCGGCTCTGGCAACGAGACCCCCCAGCCGCCACCGAGCCCCAACATGGCAGGCAACCTAAAGAAAGGCGGGGGGCTCATCGGAATGATGAAGGATGCTTTCCAGCCACACCACCACCACCACCTTCATTCGCACCACCAGCCCGGGGCCGTGGACAAAAAGACAGTGGAAAAGTGCTGGAAACTGATGGATAAGGTTGGTCAAGACCGACTTTCATGAAGAGCAGATGCTAAGCTAACTGCAGCTCACTTAACGATAAGAGCTAATCTTCGTGTGCTGCTAACGATGCTAACGTGAAGCTAATCAGCTGGATGGCGACATGGCTAGCTCGTGCTAGCGAAATTGCTAATTTGTTTTTAAATGACGTTCCAAGGCTCCGCCGTCTCGTTATTATTCACTCGTTTGGAAGACGAGACACTTCGAATGACTTCTTACCGAACAACGTCAGCATCGTTTGTTAGATTGCATTTTAAATGATTATTTATGCATAGGTTTTTACCAACACTGCATATTTCACACCATACACAGTCTTGACGATTCCTTTGTTTTTGCTGCAACATTTACACACCATTATTTTCAATTGAAATGAACAGAAAGCCTAGGACTTGAGTTTGCATTTACTTTTTGAGATAATATAGGAAATATGGTTTGCAGGTTTGAGGAGCTTTCTCTGGAATCTCTTTATCAAAGCACAAAACGAAAACTGTTCATGGGCCAACTTTGTAATGTCACGGGGAGACTCATTTGTGAGGGGTGGGGGTTTGGGGGGAATTCATGCATTTTGACCTCTAGTTTCCTGTGAGCTTCACATTGCAAATATTAGCGTGAATAGGAAGACAAGACACCCTTTTGTGTCTCTTCCTCTTCGAGTGAACCAGTGCAGTGAGACGTCCTTTGTTAAGAGGAACATCATTATCATTTGCTTTATGGTCATTCGTTTTGGTTACCCTAACTTTTTTAGAATTTAAGATAATGCAACAGGCAACTTAGTTTTCAAATAACTTCATAGCCCAAACAAAGCGAAACCCTGAGACTTGCAGAGTAATATTAATATTTGTCAACTGTGGGCTTGTGAAGCCCACTCTTGTGATTAAGGGTTATTTAAATAAATTTTACTTGACTTGTATTTCTTTCAAATTGTGATAGCAGTGAAACAGCAGTGGTCCCTCAATTGAAAGTGATTGTTGAACCTTTTGGCAATTTATTTTTTGCTTTGGCTTGCGTGCAGAATTTTGAGAAGTGAGCGCTGGATTGATTAATTGATTGGTAGATAGTGAATAATTTTCCTAAAAAAGACGGCAAGTGCATGCTTTAATCTGTTTACTGCCACACCCGATCTTACTGGGAAAATGAAGAAAACAGAGAATTGCACATATATATTGTATATATGAAGAACCACATTTATTCTAACCTCTTTTCAACATACTACCCCATTTGTTTTCACCGCTATAAGGTTCACATTTCCCATTTGCCGAATTTGGTTACAACAAACACCATAATAACGTAAACTTCATTATAACGACGAGATTTTTCCCACAAAGTAATGAAAATGGCTTCTTTCCAACGAACCGTGGGAAGCTAACTGCCACTGCAAACTTGCTTGTGAACAAAATGTACAGTGTGTGCTTCCCCTCCGTCACTGATCGATTCGTACGTTGTTGTACTTCTGAAGGCACATGGTGTGAAAACATGTCTGGTAAACGGAAGCAAATCTCACTCTCTGTGAAGGCTGAAACGGTCTCTCACTTTCGAAAGGGAGTCTCTCAGACAAAGCTGAGCAGAGACTATGAATTGGCAAAGTAAACAATTTCGACAATCACGCGTAATGGCAACAAAATCATGGCAGACTTTGAGGCCAACAAATTGAAAGATGATGGTCAACGGATTTGGAGCGCAAGGTTGATTGGCTTGTTGCTTTTGTAAACTGAGTACATTTGGGACTCAGATCAAAAGATGAAAAGGAAACAAAACTTCAGAAGTCCAGCTTTTATTTCATGGTGTTTACGTCTTCATGTGTTAAACAACTCACACCTTTTGTATGAAGCCACCGACTTTTCAAGTGAGCAAAAGTATTGCAACAGACATTATTAAGTGTATTTATATAAATATATATTTAATATTTATATACTCTATATTTAATATTTGGAGGCATAACCCTTATTTGCATGGACTGCATCAAGCCTGCGACCCATTGACTGTTGCATTCTTCATTAGAAATTCTTTTACAGGCCTTAACTGCATCCTCCTTCATTTCTTGTTTGTTTTTGGTGTGTCATACTTCAATGTGCTCTTCAATGCATGCGCTATTGGGTTATGGTCTGATGACTAGCTTGGCCAGTCTAAGACCTTCCACTTTTTCCTTCCACTTCTCCCGATGAAGTCCTTTGTTGTGTTGGCAGTGTGTTTTGGGTCATTGTCTTGTTGCATGATGGAGCTTCTCCTAATTAGTTGGGATGCATTTTCCTGTAACTTGCCAGAGAAAATAGTTTTGGAGACTTCAGAATTCATTCTGCTGCCACTATCGTGAGTTATATCATCATTAAAGACGAGTGAGCCCATTGTCGAAGCAGCCATGCAGGCCCAAGCCATGACATCACCTCCACCACACTCACAGATGAGCTTGTGTGTTTTAGATCATAAGCGGAGTCTTTATTGCTCCAGATTTTGGACTTCCCATCGTTTTGGTCGAGGTTAATCTTGGTCTCATCAGTCCATAAAATTTGGATCCAAAACCTTTGTGGCTCATCTGTGTTTCTTTTCAAAATCCAATCCGGCCTTCAGATTTTTTTTTTTGCTGATGAGTGGCTTGCATAATGAATATTTCTTATCCAAAAGTCTTATCCAAACAGTGGATTGTGATAACTTCACCCCTGCCCCGTGGTTGTTCAGACTTGATGTCACTTTGTGTTGTCTTTTGGTGTTCCTTCACAGCTGTCACATTTCCATCATGAACTGCTGTTGTTGCCCTCGGCCGACCAGTCACTTAGTACACCAGCAGTTTCTCTCTTTTTCAGGACATTCCAAATTGTTGTATTCTGCCATGCCCAATTTTTTTCCCAATGAATTTTTCCCCTCTTCTCTCAGCTTCAAAATGGTTCGCTTTTCTCTCATAGATGGCTCTCTGGTCTGTGGACTGCACTGTATGACACTTTCCACTTTCCCTGGTGGGCAAGGCATGCACACTTGAAGGAGCTACACGATAAATTTTGGGTCAACCACCCCGTGGTGTAATTTGCCATTACAAGTTCACTTTATGCCCCTTTTCCACTGCATGGTACCGACTCAGCTTGTCAAGGATTCCCACGTTTATTGGTGCTGTTCCAGTAGCAAAACCAGGTATCTGCTGATTGCAAATGTTATAGACCACCTTGTAACTTCCAACGTGATTAGTCAATTGTACAGGGTTGCCTCTTTTCGTAGAAATGAAGGGTTTATTGATCGGGGCTGTGTAAACTGTTCTCTCTGAAGAACACCACTTTTCACTTTGCTAAACAGATGGTATGTTTTCCAGGAACTGTCTGAATGTTGCAGGAACACAGACGCATGTTCTTGCTTGTTTACAGCTGAGGCATAGAAAAGTGCAGCGTGGTCTTCATGCCTTCCTCAGCTTGAATTAGCAGTCTTTAATTTGACCCAACACTAACCCTTCACTGTTCTTCAGAAATATGGTTAAGGAAATTTGAATGGCCAATGTGGAGAGCTCTGAAGATAGTTGTGCTAAGATAGTTGTTCGTCATTGAGTTGTTAATAGTACCTTGTGTGTACTTCCATACAATATAAGAGCAGTCGTCTCCAACCGTTTTTTTTTGTTTGTTTTTTTTTGGAGGAGGGGTGTGGGGGGCAGTGCAAACATTTTAAAGCTCAGCAATTATGAGGTACAGTTTCTTGGTGACTTCTTACTCCATGACAAGTACTTTATCCAGCTGTAGTGACAAAAAAAACAAGTTGTCTATGGAAAAAATAGCCATATGATAGATCATATATTAGTATAATCAATTACAAACATGTCAGCAGTGGTGAAAAAACTAGAAGAGGAGTCATTCTATCACCCTTTCTCCAACATCTTATGAAATCTTTGAAAGCACTAAACTCCTGAGCAGGGACTTTTGTGGATGGATCAGAATTTCCAATAAAATTGCACATTTGCCTTCACATGCTTTTTGCGAAAGTTCCTTCGACTGAAATGTGACTTTTGTCTATCATAAATGACACCATTGAGGTCCATTGTGACCTCATTCAAGTTGTTGGGTGGAATGGTGCTCTCTGAGAACAAACTAACCACACTAATATTGAACCCTCTTTTTATGGACGACTTGGCTCCAAAATGCATGTTCCCTGATTCTTGAAAAGCAATGATCGAGATGTGCGCCCAATCAGTTTCTAGTGATCAGATGATGTTTGAGTCATCTGTAATAAAGTAAGCCTTGTCCTCATTAGAAATGATTTATTGAATGCACAGTATTCCCTTTTGTCCTGGAGACTTGATGGTGAGTTTAAATATGAATGTTATTCTGTAGTCCTGCGTACTAAGAAA
>CAAKHF010023558.1:7922-23132 GCA_901007745.1 Hippocampus kuda | reverse complement strand
GGGGCCTGAGGCTAATGGCTAGCAGCTCAATGTCCCGGCTGCAGAGCATCTCTTTGATCGTGATATGCCCCGGATTGCACCATTTGTCGTTCACAAAAACAGCCAGTCCCCCTCCTTTTCTCTTTCCACTCCCTTCATTTCTGTCCGCACGTATGAGTTTGAAACCTTCCAACTCGGCATGTGCGTCCGGAGTGATCGCTGTTAGCCACGACTCCGTGAATAGCATTAAGCTAGCTTCGCGGTACACCCTTTGATGTTGCGTTAGTAAGCCAAAGTAAGCCTTGTCCTCATTAGAAATGATTTATTGAATGCACAGTATTCCCTTTTGTCCTGGAGACTTGATGGTGAGTTTAAATATGAATGTTATTCTGTAGTCCTGCGTACTAAGAAAACGAAATTGCCACAACGAACATTTTTCAACATTGAAAACGAACCCTGGGACAGTTTGCCAAAATGGGTTACGGAGAAGCTTTCTACTACCAAATTTCTGTGGAAGGAGTACTTTAATCGGGGTCTTATTGTTACGATGTATGCATGGTATTGCAGTGTTTACTACAAACCTTTGTTCATCAAAATAGTGCCACATCGAACTCATAATTATTCTGCATTATGTCTTGGGTGAGAAGTGCTATCGAGCACGTACTGCCTGTTAGATTTATAGATTTTTTTCGAAGTGAGTCGCGCCTGAATCACTTCCTCTGCTGATTGCTGCCAGTCGGTGAAATCCATTCACAGCTCCATTGCTTCATGGCATCATGACAACTAGGGATTTAAATTTGACATTTTTCTAATGGCCATATTACGCCTGTTCTGATGCCAGTGTTGTAATGAATAGAATAACATTGCCTGGAAGATATTACCATAGCCAATGTCATCATGTATTTGGTGTGTCAAAAAAGCTATAGGATTGGTGTCACAGAAGATCCATTTCAAATCCAAAATAGCCACTTTCATAGCCTTCTTCTGTGCCACGCCTTCATACACTCCTGGAAGAATGTTTTTGCACATCTCCGCAGCGCCGTCGTTATGGCTATCGTAATATCATCTATTTCTGCCAAGAGGGTCCTCTCGATGACCGCTGTGATCTTGGAAAAGAGGGAAATAAATAAATAAAAATTCCCACGGAGCCAGATCGGGTGAGCAGGGAGCACGGCAATGTTCTTTTTGACTCGGATTTGCCAGATGCTCAATAAATTGTGATAAGGCTAGTTTATATTTGAAATATATCATTTTTTAAAAATTTTATTTTTCTTTTTATTTATTTATTTTTTTTTTTGTGGCTCACATTAAAACCCTGGGGAACCCACGGGGTCAAATTCATTCATTCATTCATCTTCCGAACCGCTTTATCCTCACTAGGGTCGCGGGGGGTGCTGGAGCCTATCCCAGCTGTCATCGGGCAGTAGGCGGGGGACACCCTGAATTGGTTGCCAGCCAATCGCAGGGCACACAGAGACAAACAACCATGCACGCCCACACTCACACCTAGGGACAATTTAGAGTGTTCAATCCGCCTGCCATGCATGTTTTTGGAATGTGGGAGGAAACCGGAGCACCCGGAGAAAACCCACGCAAGCCCGGGGAGAACATGCAAACTCCACACAGGGAGGCCGGAGCTGGAATCGAACCCGGTACCTCTGCACTGTGAAGTCGACGTGCTAACCACTGGACTACCGGGCCGCCCGGGGTCAAATTTGGCCCCTATAAATTCTGCTGCTCAGATGCTACCCTTAAATCCCAAAGGGTCAAATTTGGCCCGAATCCTAAATTAGTATTAAAGCATGAAACATATATTTTGGTGTTCAGTGAACATACAGCAGTAATTTAATATATAATTTATCATTTTCCAAAGAAGAAAAAGGTTCTTGGGTTCTCCAGGGTTAAGGCAGGGTACCATTCTCATTTCTGACTACTTGCACGCATATGTCGCGCCATCCACACACTCAAACACTTTCTGTGAATATTTGAAATGCATTGTGTTGTTGCAGAATGTTTTCTTGAAACATATGTCATCCGAAAATACTCATAAAATAAAAATGAAGCAACTCTGTTTAATAATAATTTATGGTTGGGCAGTTAATCATATTTTGATTGCGATTTCAATTTTGGCTTCCAGTTCACGGTGTAAGTCTGGTGGGATAGACTCCAGAAACTGGCAGAAAATTTCAAGGCTGAATGCTGGCCGCAGTTATGTAGAGATGTCCACCTGCAAGTTTTATATTTGGATAAACCGTGATCCGGCACTGAATTTTGCATTTTTCATTGCTTTATGACACAGTATCCATATAGTCTACACTCTCCAGAATTCTTCAAAATATTTGGTAACTTGATCATGCCTCTCTCTGTACGATGCCACAAGTGCATAAATCGTTAATTAAAATAGGTTTTACAATCAAAAATGAACTGAGTTCATTCACATTGGAGTTTCACATTTACAGTGAATTATTTTGTTTGCTTTTTGAGGCATGTCCTGGTCCTAATGTCAGGGTGGTGCTAAATGTGTCACACTTCCTCTATATCAGACCTTGATGTGATTGTTTTTCGATGATCAGCAGTTTGTCCTCACACAACTACGATGGCTTGATGAAATAACCTACAGTAGTTGCATCATAGCAATCTGTCCATCTGCAGTTTGAGGGAAAAAAAATCTTCCATTCTGTCTGCTTCGTAGCCCTTTTTGTTTTTTCATTTTGGATGGTCAACAGTGACTCACATTGCAGAAGTAAAGTGGGATCGGCAAAACAAAAGGTTGATTAGTTTGGATGACCGAAGTATCTGCAGTTGGGTGATCATGTTTGACCACGATGTTTAGTTGATTGACTATGGACGACACACAAACCACCAGTTGAAACATTATCTCTGGGTTTACCAATTACTGTACTGGGTTGTTTTGTGTAATGTCAATGATTGTTTGTTAGGTTCCAGAAGTGAATGATTACATTTTGAAACCCTGGTTGGTAATCCAAACAGTTAAAGTTTATATATTGTATACTCTAACAAGGCTGCATGCAAGTCCTGATAAATGGCAACAATTGGATTCAGAGAGCTTGTTAATTGTGCCATGCATGAAAGCAGGTTTTCTATTGGCCTCTTCCGGATACTTATTGTTTGGTCATGAGAGGAAGCACTGTGCAACTGTGATAAATTGCGTTGCAGATATAAGGGACGCACTCATTGATATTCACCATGCTAGAGTAGCCGTTATTATAAGCGCTCCAAGCTGATATGGGCTGTTGTAGTCTGTTCCATTCTCAATGTCCTCTGTTGTGACACACACTGAATACTCTGCACATACACGTGTCTTTGGTATGAAAACAACCTATGTTATATAACTTTCTCGAACGGATATAAATAAAGCCTTGAAGCAAAATGCAGCATGAAATTTCTCTGATGTCTTGATTATTATTTTCTTCTGTTCCTCTGTTCTTTTATCTTGACACATCTTTCTACCACATTCTCTCCACTTTTGCAGGTGGTGCGCCTGTGCCAAAACCCCAAATTGGCCCTGAAGAACAGCCCCCCTTACATCCTGGACCTGTTGCCAGATACATACCAGCACCTGCGCACTGTTTTGTCACGCTACGAGGGCAAAATGGAAACCCTGGGGGAAAATGAGTATTTTCGAGTCTTCATGGAGAACTTGACCAAGAAGACCAAGCAAACCATCAGTTTGTTCAAGGAGGGCAAGGAGCGCATGTATGAGGAGAACTCGCAACCCAGGTGAGGGTATGCTGTCAAGTCCCTTCGATTTCCGACTTTTCCGAATCTGAGGTGTGAAGCCTTTATGGTACAACAGTTGGAACAAATAATTGTGACGAGGCTGGCACAGAGAGAGAGAGGGTGACTTGTAGCCCTCAGGGTGCTTTCAGGCTGCAACAAAGTGAGTTGAGTGTTGTTGTGGTTGGAGGAAGTCAGCGTCTGTGGTCAGGCTCTGAACTGTCTGTCATTAACAGATGCTGCCACTTTTTGTGCCTCCCAGTCTCTACCATCTACTGTACACAACTAGCACATTATAGTTTAAAGCTTGGTGCTTTTGCGTGCCTGGCGTGCTCTTGTGTGCAGTGATGTGTCTAAGTGCAATTAGCACGGAATGAGCCCAATTCTCACAAAAGGCCACTAAAAGACTCTGAAGAGTTAGAATCAGCTCAAAGTCGCTGCAGTATTAATTAGGAATTTCCCCGAGGTGTAGACCATTCACTCAAGTCCCTCATTGTCTCGCCTTGATGCCTAGTTTCCTTTTGGTCTGTTGGGCGCTTTTGTCGCTGCTGCTGCTTCTCCTCAGGGGACGATGACGAGATGTGGTGATTTTATTTTTGTTTATTGTAAAGCTTTGCTCTGCCAGAGCAAATTTTGAATTTGTTGGCTCTTATCTCTGCCTTTTAGATCTGGTGTGTTGATCAGAGGTCCAATGAAATCAAGCAGGTGGGATTGGTTGACCAAGCAGCATAAATGCTGACTTTTTACCGTAATATTATGAGATGTCAATGTAAATCCAATAAAAACATGTTTTTTAGAGCCTTCAAAGTATCTTCAGAAGCTGTCAAAAGTCCTCCCCTTCAAAGTACAGTATGTACTTTGTACTTCTGCAAAGGTTTGGCCATGATGATGACCAGTTTTCCCCTTAAAAAGAAAGTGGTCCCTGTGTGGGGGAGGGGGGGTCGAGAATCAAGATGATGAATACTGAAATGAGTCTTCCCTTTTTTAATACAGGGGAACTAAATTAGCAAATATGAAACTGATTATGTGAGCTTTGTGTAAACATGTCATTTTACTCTGCCACCCATTGGTACAAGCTGGG
This sequence comes from Hippocampus kuda, assembly GCA_901007745.1. NCBI lineage: Eukaryota > Metazoa > Chordata > Actinopteri > Syngnathiformes > Syngnathidae > Hippocampus > Hippocampus kuda. Next base: position 18,334 of record CAAKHF010023558.1, on the reverse strand, counting down.
AACAAGACAAGCGGGTATCTGTTAATCTAAGCAAGTCAATATTACATGATGTTGCACAAATATACACTTGAAATTTACAGTGAAGCTCTTTAAACGGTTGATCGGGATGACTTTTGTTTTGGTTTGGTTGTAAAGTGTCGTCATCGCCGTGTCGGTAAAATAGCGTCGGGATAGTACAGTGTAGCTAGGCTCCAATGTACATAATGGTGATCGAAATCCCTCATTTTCCACGGACGGAATAAGGACATAAATCCTTGACAATAAATGCCCAGATGGCCTTCGTAATTCGCTTCGCCTTTTCCGATGAGGCTGGCAGCTTTCGAATTGCTTCCTCGATCGTTCTCTGGTCGGTAACGCCACGGGTAGCAGCAACAGCAACAGACAGCTGTCTCCCAGACTGTTCCATAGAGTGGAATCGACTTACATTTTTGTGTTGCCAAAATATTTTATTTTAGTCTGACGAAGCTTACATATGACGTGGCTCTTTTGTAGTTCTCTTCCACTGTCGACGTTGTAGAAGCCAAAGTGTTTCCATATACATGCTTTGATATTAATAAGAGCTTTTTGGATCTCACAGCGAGGTGGGTGACGGTCATCCATGTTTGTTCTTCTCTGTATGTGTTGGCTTGTGCACTTCCCAAAGTATCCCGGAAATTACGTTTACCGCACTTCTTAGTTCTGCATTATTTAGAACGTTCTGTATAGCTTTAATATTTAAATAATCGAAATGTGAACGTTAGTGAATCGATTCCGATTCAGCTACGTCTGAATTGTGACGCATCTAAACATTGGAAATTTCCCCCACCCCGATGTAGCACAGTGGTAAACTTGACTCTGTCCCAGCTTTTCTGGAGTGCGTTGCATCCATAAAATTTTGAATTAATGGTTCTTTCCGATAAACAAAGTGTATAGAACACCCGCGTCATCTCCATTCGATCAGATACAAAACGTTCAATTGTCACAAAGTAACTCTTGAACCATTTTAGGACTGCTCCATTTAATCCCACCTAAGTTTCCAACCTGTTCAACGGTATAAAATTTATACCGTACTAGCACCGGCACTTTCTCTGCATCAGTGTTCAATCTTCTGTAATTTAGTACTTTATTAAGAGCTGTTTCAGTATTATGATGAGGTTGTAAAACCTTGATTGTAAAATCGCAAAAGTCAGTTTTAGTTAAAGAATTTGTTTGGTTGATTAAAAAACACTTTCTCGACAATCTTGGTTAAGAAGATGTGGTTTTAGATGGGTCTATAATTTGCTAACAAGGAGACATCAAACATCTCTGTCTTAGAAGGGGCTTGACGGCAGCTACTTTCAGGGGTTTAGGAAACTTGACCGACTGAGGTGCGGAGTTGATTATTTATTGTAACTCAGTTTGAAAAGATTTCTTAATTATTTTGAAACGGTCTGATGGTATTGAGTCAAGACAGCGAGCTAGTTGATGGCTTCACCTGCTGAACCAAATTTGAGAACGTTACCTGTGGTTTACGATTGTTCATCTTTTGAGTTTTGGTTTTCTGAAATGTGTTGAACAGCAGTACAAATGGATGTGTGGCCTAGCTATTTCCTGTTTAATTTGTTACATTCAGAACTGTAAGTGCTAAAATTAGAAGGGAGCAACATAGAATCTATCCGGCATGGTAGTTAGGCCTTGTCAAAATGTAGCACTTTTTTCTTTTTTTTTTTTTTTTTTAAATTTCACCACATGAAAATGTTTGTACATAAACAGGACTGCCGTATCTCTATCCTTTTTAGAAGAATTGTTGGGTAAAAAATGTGCCACAATGTTGTTTCACACCTCACCGCAAGTACATTTTTCATTTGAATCAAACTGTGTGTGTTGTTGGGACCTATCTATCGTCAGAGACACAGCTCAAGAATTTCAGTCAGTCTGCCTGTGCTTCCATAACAGTGACTCTTCTCACACTTCTTATTGCGAGTCCACCAGAAGGATATCAAAGGCTGTTTTTAGTGCATGACCACAAATTGAAAACAGTTCACACTTTAAAGATGGAGGTTTCATCACCTCGTTAATGTTTCGAGATTCACATACACAATTCGCAGGATATCATGATTTTTATGGCACTGAGTTGCTCATCCTACTCCGAGGCTGGAAACACACACTGGCTTCTCTACCCTGCGGTGAACATTCAGCTCCTCTTAATCAAACTCAGCCAAATGAGCTAAAAATGTGCAAACACTGTGTATCACTAATTATTGAGAGGATTATGCACGGCAGCATACATTTTCAGAACTGGTCTCTAATGAGGGTTTTTCCACTTGCGGGTTAAGACGAATGCAAGTTCCAATACTAAGTCGGAAGTTGGTCAGGAAATTATAGCAGGCTGTTGGTTGCGTTTCGGTGCTTGTTTGTGGAGTTGTGTGGTTGGATCAATACTGAAGTGCACGATGTTGAGTGCTATTTCCTGATGGAGATCTGTCACGAAGCCAGTTCTGTTGATTTGAATTTCTAAAGTGATGACTGCAGGAAAATTGGGATGCATTTGAAACACGTACTCCACCTGTGTTTCACTGACATGTTCAGACATTATTTCAGATGATATATCTATTGGATTTATAAAAGAATTATTATTTCAGATGATATATCTACTGGATTTATATTAGAATAATCCAACAGGTATGATTTTACAGTAAAGCAGCCTTAAACTACAGTCACATTATTGTCTGCTGTTGTTTTGGCTATGACATAACACTTAATTTGAATACATGTTCTTGGTTGTCAGTGTTTCTGTACAAGTGTTACTGCAACCTTTTTTTCCACAAACTTGTCCGATGAGACCAGATTTCAAATGTTTCAGGCTCTGAAATGTTTTTTTTAAGTGACATATCGACGCCATGTTCAGTTCAAAATTATCTTGAATAAATGGCCCCTAAAACTTTACCCTGTTAACTGTGAGTAGGCCCTTATTACATATGGCTGTCAATCTTTTATCTAATGATCCAGGGAAGAATAAATGGAAATTTCCAGTCTCCAATTCCAAACAAATGTAATTCATTGGTGACTGCTGTCCAAATGAACAACAAACAGAGCTTTCTATAAGCTGCTGTACAAATCCCTTGAATTTGTCCTCACTTTAGCGATCTTGAGTGACTTAAAATGTCTTGTAAACAACACTAGGTAGAGCTCATCCAAGCCTTTGACATCATGTGGCCAATATGAATTTCCCTCCAAGATTTGAGGAGCAAAGATATAATACAGCTACAAGCTGACATTTGTGCTACTTCCAGAAATCCAGACAGACGTTCATTCTATAAGGGTTGACCTTTGCTGCTGTGCTGCGCTGTATTCGCGCAGTAGGGTTCTGGCTGATGAGCTGAACTACTTTATCACGGCCAACAGGAAACAGGAAGGGAGCACCCAGCTGCAGGGTCAGAGGTCAGATAGCTTGGTGGCGGGGGTTGACAACAACCTAGTGTAAGGAAGAAAAAAAAAAGCCTTTGCTGCGGTTGCCGCCAGGGAGGGATGAAACATGGCGATCAAATGTGGCTCTTTTGTGTGACGGCATTGTTCATGTTGGCAAAGCTTCTTTGATAACGGCAACAGTTGTAGGGGGTCGTACAAACACTGATTACAGAGCTGCTATTGTAGGATGGAGATGCCTGGGAGAGATGCGTTTTAGCTTTAGTTTTTGTTTTTGTTTTTTTTAATAATCGTGACACTCAAATAATGCACAACTTGTTCGCACTGCCATGCTTCGTAGCAGAGGTGTCAAATCGAGGTCCAGAAAAACCCTGCCACAACTTGGCTTGAGTCATAAGTGCTTCGACTCATTTTTTTTTTTATATTTGTTTCAATGTTGGTCCTTAAAAATATGAAATGACTTTTTTAAAATGTATTGTTTTTATTATTATTATATTGGGAGGGTGGGCATGGAGATTCACACCTCTCATAAGCTGTTACGAACCGCTACACTTTGCCAAACCCCTAAACAATTTTTAACTGAAGAACCGTAACTTTTAAAATGCAAAATGAAGAATAAATTCCGAGCTTCAGGCTGCGTTCATAAATTAATGTGAGCGGAGATCACACACAAACGCGCACACACACATATATATAACCAATCTAATCATGGCAGGAGTTCTCAGTTAGCTTGATCACCTGGGAAATGTTCCAAACCCTTGTTTGATGAGCACTCCTCAACTTTCTTGTTCTCTTTTCACTCCGGAATATTTTTCAACCATAAAACTCTTAAGTTAATGATTATTTGCTCAAAACAAAAAGTCGTCATCATCATAAAATACTGTATCTCTCTCGCTCTCTCTCTCTCTCTTGCTTTCTCTCTCTGTCTAGATATATATATATATGTGCGTGAGTGTATATATTTGTGTATACTGTATATGTACGTATAGCACTTGTTGTTGCACTCAATATCTTTATGCAAAAGTGGTTTACTCTTGAGTGCTTAATTTATTGCTTCTTGACAAACAACGAATCCATCCTGAAAACTACAGCAAAACACACACATATAAAAAAACAAACAATGGATGGATGTTTAATTTCGAGAGGAGCAATGCAGCACTGTGCAAAACATAGGTGACACTGGACAGAGGAGATCCTCTGGAAGAACCACCGAGAATATTTGATGACGCATCTGTCCAAAGGCCTATCATAACTTAGTGTGGAAACTCCGGGAATCATCCTGACAAGCAACACAGTTAAATGATTTGACATCTTACGCTCAACTTGTCTACGCTCCGGCACTGTTTTCACTCTTCAGCACTCGTTCATTCATAGCGTACACAGTGTCAAGGGCCGCAGCTGCAGTGTGGTCTGCCTTTTTTGTACTGTTGCTGTCCTGCATGTCAATTCTTGTTGTGTGCCTGTGTTCATAAATCAGGGGTCCCCTCAGCATCACTCCTCTAATGCTGCTGTGTGCTACTGGGCCAACACTGCACTCTTTCTTCTGCTCCAACCTCTTCCCTTGCATCATTTTGTCACGTTTCTTCACTTCTGTCTTGCTGCGGAATCTTTTATATTTGCATTTTTGCTTTTGGAGGGCCTCTAAATGTGTTTTTTTAGATTTATTGTTTGACAATTTCATAACAGTTACACAATTTGTATGTGGAGTGCAACAAAATAATGCTGCTGTCAAGCTTGTCACGAGTAACAGGAAATTCAATGACCTAATACAGTAATCCCTCGTTTTTCGCAGTGAATGGGGACCAGAACCCCCTGCAACAGGTGAAAAACCTTGAAGTAGGATTTTGATCTCGTTTGACTCGTACGGGTTTCCGGTCAACTCAGACTCTTCTGCTGGAGGCGCTAACAGTTTAGCTGAGGTTATTAAATGGGAGAAAAATGTGGTGCTGGGTAGCGCTATGACGTTCATCTTGTCTTGTTAGTTGAAATTAGTTTTTTTCTTTTTCAGACAATGGTCACATTTTAATGGAGAAAACAGGACAAGCGAGCTTACATGTTCCCACATACCGACAAGAAACAAAGCATCTTTCTGCAGTATGGCTGCCGATATGGCTGTATTTTTTTTTTTCAAAGCACAATTCGATCTTTTTTTTTTTTCGATAGTTGCGTCAGATCTTTCCTGTGTACTGCTGTTGATGTAGCGCCTCTATAGTGGCGCAACGCTGCAACTACAGTTAACATATGAGTGACATCAATCGCTCAATCAGCCCAACTGGAGCTTTACGCTGTGTTGAGCGATGTCAGTCGGCCTGGCGGGGGGCGGCACAAAATGAGCTGGAGGCGGCTGCACCGCAATTTTGAATGCAGGAAAACCCCTGGTGATTACTGTATAATCTAACTTTACCTCATGGCTTGTCCACAGTTACCTTGGCATTTTGCACAAAAGGAGTGAAATATAATTTAAAAAAAAAATAATTTGACATGTTGCTCTGATGTCGCCATGTAAAGATCATGATTTTAATACACTAAGTACTGTACTACAAAATGATGTCATTGGAGCACCAATGCCTTGACATTGGTGCAGTGCTTTTTTTTAACCTCTTCTTTTCTCTGCTTTCATAGGAGGAACCTCACCAAGCTGTCTTTGATCTTCAGCCACATGCTGGCCGAGCTGAAGGCCATTTTTCCAAACGGCTTGTTTCAGGGTGACAATTTTCGCATCACCAAGGCTGATGCTGCAGAGTTCTGGAGGCGTGCCTTCGGGGACAAGTGAGACTTAATGTTGTTTTACCAATCATTTCATATTGTTCCACAGAATTCTCGACAGCCTGCAACTGTTTCACAATCACACCTAGGGACAATTTAGAGCAAGGGTGCCCAACCTTTTTTGACTGAAGAGCTACTTTTCAAGCCAGCCAAACTTCCGCGATCGACCATTACCGCATGTCATGATGAGCAACAGCCATTACGGCCACTAACATTAACGAAACAGAAAAATAAAGTAGATACGAGAGTTTGTGAAGAGGAAATCACTGCCTACCTTAGTGGGAGACCTGACATGGAGGCATGGTATGCACTTTTGCAGCATGTTAAACACATGAACATCACTATCGTAGCTCACGTGTACCATTTTTAAATGCTTCTCCAGTCGTTCCATATTCCCATTCTTTGCCAGTGCCATCGGTGAATTGCAGATGAAACAAATTGAATGAAAACAATGATTAAAAAATATATATGTATATATCACAATACATCTAATTGCAAGCTGGAATTGCAGACCGCTGAACACAAACAACTAGCTGTGGTGGGGGTCATGCACCAGATTCGAACCCCGCGCCTCTGCACTGTGAGGCTGACGTGCTAAGCAGTAATATGAAAGATTAGTTGTCGCTTAATTAATCGTCGTAACTGTAGTATACTATCGCTAAACTGCTAATTAATCTTCCTTATATTCTGTTTTTGTTTGTTGGTTTGTTTTTTTGGGGTGCCCAAGGACCATCGTGCCTTGGAAGGTGTTCCGTCAGTCTCTTCACGAATTCCATCCAATCAGTTCTGGCCTGGAGGCCATGGCCCTCAAGTCCACCATCGACCTCACATGCAATGACTACATCTCCGTTTTTGAATTCGACATTTTCACCAGGCTTTTCCAGGTAGTTCAACTATGGTCACCTTGTTGAAGACTTTGAATAATATGCATATTTGTTCTAGGTTTTATTGTACGCTCTTTCTCAAGTTCATTCACCTTTCCATTTGCACCCTGAAAGCTATCCTTCCTGTTACCAGACAAGTACTGAGCAGATGGGATGACATTTAGACATGAGTCTTGCTTCTACATTTTTTTTTTTTTTTTTTGGTCACAAGGGCACTAGTCAAATGCACATTAAAATGTGGCGTCTGTGTATTTTGATCTGTGCAACCATAACATCAGTGCTTTCCCAGGGAAAAGGAAGCCACAGGAAATATAATGAGGCTCGCTGTTGAACAGTCTTGTCACTACTGCACTACACGTAGATGTTTCTCATCTGTTTCAATGTCGTGCTCTTGGTACAAGAAATAGAACCACTTTTGTGCAAGTTTGTGCTGTACCGCACTTTTACGTCAACCCTCACAGATGGCTTGAAAATTACCAATGTGGCGTTTCACTTCTTGCAAATCCCGCCTGTTTGGTTTTACTTGTTGATTGATGTGTGTCACTGTGACACGGGTACATCTAACGGCTAACATGAAGTACTTTGGTCTTATTTCAAAGCTGCTTTTAGTTGTGCGCAGTAGGCACTGTCCACTAATTTGCCACGCTTTCTCTCTCATAAGCCTTGGTCATCCCTTTTACGGAACTGGAACAGCTTGGCAGTCACACACCCAGGTTACATGGCCTTCCTCACTTACGACGAGGTCAAAGCACGACTGCAGAAATTCATTCACAAACCTGGCAGGTAAGACAAGGCAATTATTTTTGTACCATAATTGTTGTCAATAAGACTGGATATGGTTGCCACCCAATCAGGCACACATAGACAAACAACCGTTCGCGCTCACAATCACACCTCAGGACAATTTAGAGCAGGAGTTAGGGAACTCCGGTTCCTCGAGAGCCATATCCTGCCATTTTTGGAGCTCTCCCGACTCCCAACACACCTGATTCAATTCATCATGATCGTTTCAGGCTTATACAGAGCTTGCTGCAATGCAGTGTGTAGTGCTGGTACATGAATAGCTTGATTGTGCACTGAAAGACGATGTCTCCACTTTGGCCAGCCTGAGTGGCGTGACATTTACATTATAGTGTTAGTTGGTCAGTGCGAACACCATGACACAACAATTTATAGTCCATTCATTAGAATACCTCATCGCACACCACACGGAAGAAACAGTGTATCACTTGACAAGGTGCTACATACGCCAATTGATGATGTGATGTCATATTACATCATTGCGGCGTCTGTTTGCACTCCAAATGTTCTCATCATTAAAACAGTGTGAATTTATCCCGCTGCTTCAGCACGTCATCTTTTTGGGGTTTATTTTTCCTTATTGACGTCTCTTCAGTTACATCTTCCGACTGAGCTGCACCCGGCTGGGCCAGTGGGCCATCGGCTACGTGACGGCGGATGGAAACATTCTCCAGACCATTCCTCATAATAAACCTCTCTTCCAGGCCCTCATAGATGGCTTCAGGGAAGGATTGTAAGTCCAGAAGTATTCAGTTTGGCATACTTACAGTACAGTGTCATGCAAGCCATTAGCTGACTCATGACCTATTTCACAGCGGTCATGATCCTGCATGACACACAAAGTAGCTTGCTGACTAACAAACAGATGAGAAAAAAAAAATCACGACATTTTTGCACTGTTAACAGTTTGGTTTTGGTGTGTTCTCTGTAAAATTCTAGTTATTTAACGTTCTAGTTATTTAACACACAAGACTTTTGCATGGTACTGTTCCTGTACATCCGTCATTTAAAATTCGACATCTTTGGCGAGCTTCCCATCTCACTACAGTTCTCCCGCTTTGAAGTAATCCCCCTGGAGTCTCATGCACTTTCCCAGCCTTCTCTGAGAGTCGTTCATGCAGTCCTGGAAGGATTCTTCCAGCATTCTCCGTAGCACCATTGATGACGTCCATGTCTTCAAAGCAGGTCCCCTCAATGGGAAGCAAATCACACAGAGCCAGTTTGTGCGAGTAGGTTCGGGATGTCTAAACTCGGTACTCGAGGGCTGCTGACCTGCCTGTTTTAATATGTCTCCCTACTGCAAAGCAAGGATCGTTATCAGGTTTCTTGAGGGCTTGCTGATGAGCTGATATATTTGAGTCAGGTGTGTTAGCATAGGAAAATATACAAAACACACCGGAAAGCGGCCATCATGGACCGTAGCTGGATATGCCTGGAGTAGAGAGTTGCTCCGGCTCTGCGACATTCTTCTCGGCCTGGAACCGTCAGATGCTCAGGGATTTGAAAGCAGGCACATTGTCATGGTGAAGCAGTCCCAAAATGTCCTGCCACAAGAATGCCCCACAACGTAGATGTGCAGGTTATTTTTCTCTCCCACATTGAAGTAGTTGTAGTTTGGTTTTCAAAGCTATCCATTGTGACACCAGTCCTGGAATGTTTCTGACACACCTCGTATTACCAATCACCTTTGTGCCTCTACGCTTCCAGCTATTTATTCCCTGATGGCCGGCCCCAAAATCCAGACTTGACAGGACTTTGTGAGCCTTCGCCTCAAGACCACATTAAAGTTACGCAGGTCAGAGCAGCATGCTTCTTGATATTACGAATTGTAAATGAATGCTTGACTCAAAAAAAACAACAAAAAAAAATGTTTGAAAGTTAAGACATACATTGAATAGGTCATAGTCAATAACCAGGGGTCTCTTGAACACCAGTCAAAGATAGAGTCGAGGAAATAAAACACTCTACTTGCAGACTAGAACATATAACATTATTGTACCTAAAATACTGACTGGGAGGTGAGTTCAAAGTAAATAGTTTTCTTGGTTCAATGACTTGGCGTCAAATGAAATTTCCCCTTTGTTTGACTGAGTCCACTCTAAAGCATGGTGGGAAAAGCCCCATCAGTCCTTTACAGCAAAGTGATGGTGAGTACTGGCCCCTGAGGGCTCATGACTCCCTTTTCTCTCCTCCTCCAGGAGCAATATGAACTCTACTGTGAGATGGGCTCCACCTTCCAGCTGTGCAAAATCTGTGCTGAGAACGACAAGGACGTGAAGATTGAGCCCTGTGGTCATCTAATGTGCACCTCCTGTCTCACTGCGTGGCAGGTAGTAGAGGAGACTGTTGTGGCTTTGTTGTCTTTTGGGGAGGCGACGCACAGGAGGGGTGCACATTCTTTATCCCTGTCCACTATTGCAGGAATCCGAGGGTCAAGGCACAGGCTGTCCATTCTGTCGCTGTGAGATTAAAGGTACCGAGCATATTGTTGTGGATCCATTTGACCCCAAGGACAACGGCGGGAGCTCTTGCAGGGGCCTATTTGGGGCAGAGGGCGCTCCGTCGCCGAGCTATGAC
>CAAKHF010023556.1:0-11958 GCA_901007745.1 Hippocampus kuda | reverse complement strand
ATCAATTTCCAGGATTTAAATTTTTTATATTCTGGTACTTATTAGCCACAGTGTCCCCATTTTAAGAGACAAACTTGATCCTTGAACAAATCTTGTTTTTAAAAAAAAAGTTCGTTCATATCGTTTATTTATTAACATTTGTCCATCCGCAGAATTCTTTTTATGTTTTATATTTAGGTTGCAATTTAGCCGGTCGTCCTCGATTTACGACAGAAATCAGTTCATACGGCGGCAAAGTAAACCGCGTTTGTGTGCAAATCGGAACGCGTACCACAGACAACGAAGTCAAGACAGAATAACAGAAGGAAGACAATCACTTTTAGGTCATATAATTATTTTAAGAGATCAAATGGGGGGCCGAGGGGGCGTGTTCAAAAAGAAAAATCAGCGTATTGTAACCTCGAATCGATGTACGTCGCGACCGTCGTGGTCTGTCAGTCAGCATCGACATTTGACATTTGCATCCCAAAGAGGGGCCAATTCATGTGCCCAAATAAATCCCGCCATGCATGCAGGTCTCTCTCCGTGGAAATACAACCTTCTTGTGTGCAAATTAGGATTAGGACAAAATACTTTCAAAGGATGTTTTTGGATTAAGATACAGGACGAATGCTTAAAAGAAGGGATTCATCCTAATCTTTGTGTGTGCGTGCGTGTGTGCGTGTGTGTGTGTGTGTGTGTGTGTGTGTGTGAGCACATATGGAGCACATGGAGTATGTACATTATCAGCAGGCGTCATTATTCCGGAGGCTGACTCATTCCCATTGTCACGCAAGCACACACTTTGTATCCTTACTCTCATGTGTTCTTGTTTTCTTTTCCATCAGTTTGGCAGCCAGAGGTGTTGAGGAGGCGGATCTGTCTGAGAACAAGTTGCATCACTGACACACTCCAGTCATTTGTTGGAGAGGTGAGGTCACTTGTCAGGTGACTCACATGAAGTTCACATAAATTTGATGAACATGCGAGAATATTTTCAGCAAACCCGATCATAGAAAAATACAGATGTCATTAGTGAAGCCAAACATTGTACTCCATAAAAATGACTGTGACTTGAGAATAATGTGACTTACGTAAAAATAAAAAGTAATGCTTCAAATAAATTCCTGAGTAAGGGAAGTCAGTGTTTCATGGGGAGGAAAGATAGAATAGACAAACAAGGGCAAAATTACCGGTAAGCCACAATAAATGTTTTCAAATTCCCATTTTTGTCCACACCTGAAGCACACTGGACCCACAAGGGAGAGATGATTAATTATAAAATTCTATATCATTTAATGATATGGAACTTCGACAGGAGGAATTCAACAATGCTGAAATGTGTTTCATTCCTTAAAAACAATTTGTGGTATCCCATCATACATCTTAATGCTCAGTGCTGGGCATATAATGTGGATAATTTTTCCTCCTTGTTTTTTTTTTTTTTTTTTTTTAAAGTGCATAACCTTTTTAACAACTCGGAACTGACAACTCAAATGGGTCTGACTGGGTCAGCCAAACTCCACAGAGCATGAGGCTCCAACCGCCCCGTACACACAAAAACAATCGGGCTATTTTGGTCCCATGTTTTCTCACAAGGTCTTCAATCGCCCAACTATATGTCATCTAAGATTGTCCAATAAGATTATCCATCTGTCTGAGGTATTTTAAGAGTGGATTTGTACCAAGAATAACATCCAAAATGGCTCAGGGCCGACCCCAAAAAAAATATTTTTAATTAAAAAAATAAAGCATTCAATATCTACATCCAAAAATCAATCAATGTGTATGGGGAAAGATAACTATTCTCATTTGTCATTTGACTGTGGACTGTGATGTGAATGTAGCCAATCAAAGAAGACTGACGAACAAGGAAGCATATTAAAAAAATAAAACAAAATATGTCCTACCTGATGTCATTTCTTTTGAAAAAAATGTGGGTTCTCTGGTAGCCAAGACTTTTTTTTTTTTCTTTTTTGTCACTCCTGCTTCTGGAACACTCGCGCAAAATTGCCGCATACTCAGATATTTCTGTTCTTATTCTATTCATTTTTTTTGTGAGATCACATTTGAGCACACAAGTTTCCTGCCTTGAAGAACTTTGACGGGAAGTCGACGGCGGGACAGATTCAGCATCAAATGTGTATGTTGCTTTGTGTTGAAAGAATTCTGAGCACACACATAATACGACCAAAGCAGTTGAAGACCAGATTTTCTGTCTTCATTTTTGGTGGCTGTTTAAGAATGGAAAAATCTCTGTGTACCAGTGCTTCTTAGACTTGCAAATGCAGCCCGAGGCAGAATTTGGTTCTTAAGTAGAGTTCTTGTCGCTTGAAATGATGACATTTTAGGTCAGATACAGATGATGATTGATTGATTGGTCAATTCCCCAGTGTGGGACAAATAAAGGTTTTCTTATCTTATCTTATCTTAATTGGGCACTGCTCAAGAGCAAATTTGAATCTGAGATGGCGTACAGTCTGTGTCTCAAAATGTATTTTTGTTGCTGATTTTTAAAAAATGCTTCTCCTTTTTCATCTACCGCATCGGGTTTTTGAGATGTTTTTTGTTTTGTTTTGTTTTTTAAGTTTGACCTGCTTGCGCAATATGGATTTTACCACGTGTTGTAATTCATAGTTATTGTGTTTCTGAAAATAGTTCCACCTATTGCTGAGAAAATCCTTCGTTCATATTTACAACTGAATATTACTGTATTACATGTAATATATACTGACAACTTTTGTTTCAGATCTCTGAGATTAACCTGCAAAAAAAAATTGTTCCTCAAAATTAGAAACTTAAATGAAGTCATTGATTTGCAAAACTGCTCCGCAACCATGAAAAAATGCATATTTTGAGCCTTTATGCTTGAGCCTACATTAGCACCTGGTACCTTTGGGACTGTGAAATGTTAAACTTCAGTAACAATCAACTACTTGGTGTTGATCTGGTGCCCACTACAAATTTAGAGTGAGGTGAAAAAAAATGAACACAAATGGAACCTTGAATTGCGGGGTGTTGCGTCAAAGGTAAATAAAAACAGAATACAATGGTCGAATCATTTTTAACTTAACTTCCATGGAATACACGACATTATTACACGATTGCTGTTTTCATCTCGACCGCACGATACTGTGATTGTAACGTCTATGACAGATTACCTGCAGACCCAGGCAAGATTCTGAACACACAGTGTCGAGAGTGAGGACCCAAAAAAGGAGTCGAACAAGACATGCTGTCATTGGGGGCCGTCACCCCCCATCGTCTCACACTGGTGAGTCAAGGTTTTCCGTTGATTCACGTCTGCCCAACGACAGGCGAAAACTGAAGTCACCCTCCTCCTTTTTCATATTCCCCCCCCCCTCCTATTTCACTCCTCCTCGCTGTTTATCTCTTTGTCCAAAATTCCCTTTCCTTCCGGTCTGTTAATTGTTGTGCAACCAAGCTCACTGTCTCTGGGTACTTGAGACCTTTGCAAAAAACGTTCATTTGTACCTTCGGGCCAATGCGGCTCCGACGGGGGATTTCACCGCACTGATGACGGGGCACAGTCTTCCTTCCTGAACCCACATAAATCTGTCGGTGAACTTGCTCCGGTAGTATGATATTAAAGCTATTTTTCATGGCATTCTACTTGGCAGGGAGGGGGAAAATTGTTGGGAAGCAAGTAAAAACATGGAGAAGAAAATGCTGTTTCAATAAGATAAGATAAGATAAGATAAGATAAGATAAGATAAGATATGAGTTCTTTTTGGAGTTTTTTTGCTTTGCTTAACTAGCAGTGGATCACGTCACTTGTAATAACGTGACTCCCTTGTTGTTTTTGAAACGGTTGCTTTAACTAAAATTGGCATACTCTTTAAAACGGCCCATAAAACCACAGGCTGTATTGCACGTTGACCCAAGTTTTTATTCTCCTCTGTGTCGATGTTCTTTGACTTTTGCCAAGAAAAAGTGACAAGAACGGACTTGCAAGGACATTTTTCAAATGAGTGAAGGACCTCTGTCATCGCAGACACGGAATAGTAGAGGCTGCTGACCTGAGGCTATAGTTTAATATACACACAAGCACAAACTCACACCCATTGCTTGCACACATGGAAATGAATTTTAAAGATTTTTTTTAAGTGAAATTTGAGCAGTGCATATTGTAAAGAGAACCAAATCATAGAAATGATGACAGGAATCATAGACAGTAATTTGAACATTTAATTTCGAAGGTTATAAAACAATGTAACAAATATACAAACAATATACATACAGTCATGGATTTTATGCCAAAAGAGTAAATAAATACTTATTTAAACTGTGGAGTAAAATGTTTGGATGCTCTTGCATTAGAAAAAAAAACCCTCTTACATAGCAATGTAATACAGAGGTACTTGTGCATCTCTATTGCGTAATGAGAAATGTAAGATGTAGTAGTTGACCACTTCAAAATTTGTAGTGACGTGCTTGGCGATGACATCATTCTGTGTGCTCTAGAGTCAACCATTCTCTTAGATGATTCATTCTCCAGATGATCATTATGCATTTATGTATATCTTTTAATTACCGTATTTTCCGCACTATAAGGTGCTTCGGAGTATTAGGCGCATCTTTAATGTATGGCCTTTTTTTAAAACTGTTTTCATATCTAAGGTGCACCGCATTATAAGGCGCATAGAATAGAAGCCAGAATAGTGGCTGTGGTTGCATGATGCATCCACGAGATGGAGCTATGCTAAAGGGAATACAATACAATACAGTTTTATTTATATAGAGCTTTTACAACCGCTGCAGCTGTAACAAAGCGCTTGACAGAACATTTAAAATACTACATCCAAGAAATCTGAAAATTGATCCACATGTAAGGCATATTGGATTATAAAGCGCACTGTCGGCTTTTCAGAAAATTGAACGCTTTTAGGTGTGCCTTATAGTGTGGGAAATACGGTATATTGGACGAGAGCAAATTGTCCTACTGAGTTGATTTAATCATCAGAAACAACCCCCCTGCCATCGCGAAAAAAAAAAAATCATCAAACTCTTCCCTGAGATCATTGAACTGTCCACTGGTGTCCATAGCAGTCACAAGTCCTGGTACAGTCTGTCTGAGCCCGCAGAGAGGTTGTGCTCAAGTTCCTGCAAATAGTTCATCTGCCAGGGATGTCCCAATGCTCCACAAGAGTGTCTATATACCCCTGAGAGCAGGAGCCCCACATTCCGGGCTGATACCCCAACCCGTCACCCACCTGAGAGTACCGCAGAGGGCTAGGCGGATGGTCATGAGGGCTGCCACAGTGGCTGTGTGAGGCATGAAATTGTCCCTCCGTGGGATAACAAGGGTAGTGTGGTGAAGGGGGACACGAAGACACCCCGTTATCCATGTAGACGTGTGACTCCACTGCCAGCCTGTGCATGTGTGGGCCCTCTTGTGGCTGCATCTGGTGAGAGATGGACGCATGCCAGGGAGCGAAACTCTGATGCTCCAAATGAGGGATGGTACCCCCGGTTGGCTCAAGTCGAGATGCTGCCATCGCTGCTGGCTTCGCCAGTGACCTGTTACACTCCCGATGGGTGCAAGTCTTGCTGGGAGGGTGCGTGCTCAGGAATACAGAGAGAGCCGAAATGCGATTGATGGCCCTTTGCAGCGTGGCGATCTTTGAGAGCCGTTTGCCACTGAGGTCATGATTCAAAGCAACACGGAGAGCATTGAAGGCCTGGTTGTAGTCCATGATGCGTTTTCTCTCACGGACATTGGCTGCCACTCGTCGAGCTTTGGAGCGGATTGGCCTATTCCGTTTTTTGGTCTGGCCCTCCTCCGGGTCACTTGGGCTGCTAGTTGAACTCTCGCTGTCTTGAAATGACGTCTTTGGACTTCTTTGGCTCTTGGCTTGGCCAAGTGCGCTGAGGTCCAACTCTTCCTCTGAAAACTCAGACTCTGCAACGCTGCTGCAGCTCATTGTGTCATCCAAGTGGACAGTACTTGGAGGGATGAAAAATACGACTTGCAGTGAAAATCTCAACGCCGGACAGCATGCGGGGCTGTCGGTGTTTGCTGCTGTGCCGACAGCCCTGGTGCTCTCTTCCCCTGGCTCCTCTGATGACTTGCGGTTACTTGTACAAGCCAACAAGACAGGTTGGCTTGCTTTTAAAGCTCCCGTAGTCACATGGTACAGTCACCTGTGAGGAATGATGCACTCTCTCCCTCTCGCGGTTTACGAGTACCCTCCAGCCAAAATGGCACTGTCACCTCCTCCTCTGACTCTCCCTCACATCCCTAACAAGTTTCAACACTTGTGCCTCAGCATACAAAACAAATCACACGACAAATATGGAAAATAAATCCAGATTTGAATTTGCTTTGTTGTAAAGGGGTGGCTACCCCAATGACTTGGTCTTCATTCATCCTAATGTCTTTCTTTTTGCAACCTTTTCTGGACTTCGCTGCATGCAGCTCATTCTTTTCTATAAATAGGAACAAAGCCATCATTTTCAATACGTAACATGAGTGACATATCACAAGGAGACAAATTGCACAGTTATCCAAGGGTCCCTATCTTCAAAACATGGTTTTCCTTTTCTCTCTTGGAACCTTCTTCTCTAACACAGGTTAGATTGGTCTTGCAATTAGACATCTCAAGAGCGATGATTTGACCTTCTGTCTCTCTCTCTCAGTCTCTCTCTCTCTCTCTCTCTCTCTCTCTCTCTCTCTCTCTCTCTCTCTCTCTGTGCACAGGTTTAAGGGGCCATGTAATTTAGAGTAACTTCCCTCGAAACCGTCCTCATAAATCAGGCTTGGGCAGCACCTCAGGACAAGAGCATTGCAAAGCCTCAACTTCAAAGAGTGGCGTGGGGAGGGGGGGGAGGGGACAAGGGCACTTTACAATTAGAACCTGCAATTGCTGACGGCTGAGGCGACCAGTCTTCCAGAACCCGTTACCCATAACTATAATGCAGTTCCAATATTTTCAAATGACTTACAAATCGTGAAAGCACAAGTCTTTTTTAATAATGTCCTTGTACAATGGCATCCACCATGTAAATAACCTTTCCAAATTCAGACCGTTCCGAACAGCAGAGTTGTCAGTGAAATGATCTCACCCATGCGAATGGTTCAAGTGTTTTGGACAACAAAAAGGTGATGGTGCTGACTTTCAAGCATTTGACCCTGAGTGAGCATTTAGGTCAGGTAACTCTTCAGACATTTGAACTGAGGGTCATTGAGAAGCATTGCTTCCTTCCTCTTACTTTTATTGTGTGTTGTGACTTTGAGACTCTCATCTTAAAACAATTACAGGCTTACTGCTTCAAGCAACTGTTGAGTTGAGGTGTCTCGTTTTCCTGTGTGTCTCTGTGTTCTGAGCGGTAGCTGATTTTAACAGAAAATTACCAAACAAACAACCATTCACGTTCACAACCACAACTAGGGACAATTTGGAGTATTCCATTAGCCTGTCATGCATATTTTTGGAATGTGGAAGGAAACGGGAGTACCCAGAGAAAACCCACACAGCACGGGGAGAACATGCAAACACCACACAGGGAGGAGGAGCCGGAATCGAACCCTGCACCTCCGGACTGTGAAGCAGAAATGTTCACAAGGGACCCCCCCCCCAAAAAAAAAAAAAATATATATATATATATATATATATAGATATAGATATATACATACACATGGCGCTCTGAGACTTCTTGTGATTAAGAGTTTTCTAAATAAATTTGAATTGACTTGACTTGTTGTGTCTTTGTGTGAAGCCAATTGAGTTGTCTTGTGGATGAAATGTGCCATACTGTATAAAGAAAGATGCCATGCCTTTTTTTCATGATTTGAAATGTTCCTGATTTGTCGATTAAAAGAGTCATCATTATGAAGAAATATTGATAGAATCTTTTGGATAAATATTTTTTTTTTTAAATCAAAACAGAATATGGTTTATAATTTTATATTCTTCAAAGTCGGCACCCTTTTTGTCTGGATAACAGCTTTGGCATTTTCTCAGTCAGCTTTATGATGTGGAGTGACTTTCAGTTCACAGCTCTGCATTATCAAAATTTAATAGCTTGAATTTCTTGACCTCTTTATGAGTCTGAGACCATTTGAATTTGAAGTTGTCTCCAAACTTTTTACTGATACTGTACCTCTATGATGGCATGTTTCATCAAACTTGTCTGAAAAGTGAAGGCTCCCTTTTCGCACAACAGGAAACATTTTGGGAAATCTCCAAATTCACTGCTTACCAAAATCAGTATCCTGTTAGTCATCAATGTCCCGCTGTGTTGTGTGTGCCCTCATTTATAATTAGTGCTATTTTAATCCTTGTTTTGTGTTCAGCAATGAGCTCTTCCACTGAATTGTAAAATAGTTATATACACTTCTTTTAACTAACACACCTTTCAGGTAACCCCGCAGATCATTTTGCGTACCTTTAATCACTCAAACTTCGAAATGTTCACCCCATGCCGCAAAGGCTAGCGCAGCCTTTATCAGAAGCTCTGGATGTACAACTTGACAAACATTTCACATTTACTGCAGTGTTGTAAACACCACGCAGACTGCAGATTCAGACTCTCTCCGCCCGTCCATTTTTGACAGGTGACAACACACCCGTAATTATCAGCCAGCCAGAAATAAATCACAAGATTTTATCAGGCAGCTCACCTCACCGGTGCTGGGATAACCATTTTCAAGAAAGCTCTACCTGTCCAATGCCGCCGCGACGAAGATTTGTAAATCTCATGCTCAAGCCCCAATAATGACTGGTTGTTAGCTGTTTGTTATTAGAGGTCTGTGTGCCAAACGTAGATGTGTATTACCAGAGGGGTGGTTAGGGCTAATAAGCGAGTAAGGTCTGGCTTCGCTTAACCTTGGCTTTGCAGTGGTATGTTAATGCATGTTTTTGGCCATTGCAAGGAATTTTCTCACCTCAATAAAAAAGGTGTTTGTAGTTGCCTCAGTCCCTGAACCAATTGTCACAACCTAAATCCCTTGAATTTGTAGTGTCAAATGTTGATTTCAGTTAAGTGGTAGTCGTTACTTTTTAACTTTTAAAAAGTGTCTGCTCTGACCTCGCCTATATGCCAGAAGAAATAAAAACATGTCGAGAAAAATGTGATTCATATCAATCATTATTTAGAGGTCTCTCGAAATAATTTGATGTTTTATTTGTGTATAATACACTACTATTTGCTGGTATCCAAAAATTTACTCTTCGCATTTGCTCACACTTTCACACTTTCAACACTAAAGCCTTTCTCAGGTCTGTTGCTGCTTTGGGTGATCTCCCCATTAGTACCGACCACTTCTGGTCGTAATATATTTTTTTAGGGCGGCCCTGAAATGCAAACCGGAAGAGGAAATTACTGGTTGGGTCAGGGAGTGATAATGAGAGTGTTGGTTTTTTTGGACAAGAGGCACAGTCAGTCAATCAGCGTCTCATTTGTTAGGGTTGTTATTGTTTTGTTCTTTAATTGTGATGACAACGTGTGGATGTGTCCCATAGTGCAGGGGTCCCCAACCTTTTTTGCCCCACGGACCGGTTTATGTCAGACAATATTTTCAGGGACCGGTATTTAAGGTGTGGCAGATTAATACAACAAAATAATATGGTATGAGCTGCATGAAAACTGTGGTGATTTCGAAATATAATAATAAACACAAGGAGCGTCTAATCTGGCCGCAACACTCTGATCGCTATAGTAACGTTTAATGCCTTCAAAATACGATACAACGCAAATTCAAAGGGCATGAAAATGACGACTCACCACAGCCCCGAGCTTGATTTTCTGCAACTAGACGGTCCCATCTCGGGGTAATAGGAGACAGTGACACCTCAAGGGTGTGGTTTATGTCCAGTCTACTTCGTAATTTTATTTTAGTCGCCGTTGCTGCAGAAACCCCCCACCTCACACAGGTAGGATGTCGGAAATAGCAACAGTGCTATTGTGCCGATCTCAGAGTATTCAGCCATAACTTTAATCCAGTTGTCTCGAACGTACTTTTAAGGCCGCTGTCATTTGCGATCTCCAGCAGTTTTTTAACTCATTTTGCGACCTCCAACGTTTTGTTTTTAGCGTAATAGGTCACGTGAGGGAGAAGCGTGGTTTGACGTGAGTCAAGCGTGACACAGACGGATGTAACGGAGAATCCGGTAATTTTTCAAAGTAAAACATCTTTCGTTTTCCGAAATAAATAAAACGGAATTAAGGCAAGTTCTTTCTGTGTGGCCCGGTACCAAATGCCCTGAGGACTGGTACCGATTCGCGGACCGGCGGTTGGGGACCCCTGCCATAGTGCATCCAGCATGTTCGATTTTTTTTTTCTGATGGCTTAAACACGATCTTTGTAACTATTGGGTATTTTTTTTTTCAAAACTCTTCACACAAATAAGACAAACTTTCACCAAAGTGGCAAAACATCATAGTTTTTTTTGCACAAGCAAATAAGTCTAACTTAACTCTTCAAACCTTCATTAAAAAAGTATCAATTGTAAAAATAATAATAATAATAATGTAACAACACAAGCTGTCCCACTAAAGCTTCTTGACTTACAAGTTGCTGCACTCTAATCATAAAACCACACATTTATCGTGCTGGCTTTAACATTCCTTACTATTATACAGATATAGAGCGACTTTAACATTCCTTACTATTATACAGATATAGAGCGAGGTTATAAAGTGTATCATAGAAAAGAAGAGAAGAATGCAAAAGATTATTCCAAATTGAAGATAGCTGACAGGCATGGAAGAGAAAAGTGTTTGCAAAGCGATACTGTCATCTAGTGGCGTTTTATGTTGTATTTACAAGCACATCGCCATTAAAAGTAAAGCGTTATTTGAAGGCATATTTGGCAGTGGTTCGCTGTATGGTTGTGGAGAAGAAATTGGATTTTATGTAATTGTATTTTACTGTTCTTTTTGTAAAAATCTGTACAAAGTTGATTCGACACGCAATCTCAATTAATCAATTTATTTGATTACCTTATTGAGAGTCACCTTAATTAATCAATTAAGGTGACTCTGTTATTTAGTTGTTTTAAGGCAAGTTCTTTTTCACTAAATCTAAACATATCGATGTTTGACCTGCAGTGGAAATACATTGTCTTTACCATAAATGTTTAGTCTTTTGTCTCCATGTTTGATTTCGGTCACCGTTCAAAGAAACACAGTAACTCCTGAGTTACGAGATGATGGTCATTAAGTAATGTAAGATGGTTGCCATGTTAAAAAAAAAATAATCACGAAAGTTTAGGTCAGTGACAGTCTCTAATTTCGCCGTAAGTCGGATGTTAATGTAAACCTCTCTTGTTGATTTATGTCACGCAGATCTTCTCGTACTGATGTCATGACACGTCGAACAGTTTCCGTTGCAAAGGAATGTTGGCACGCTTCCTCCCCTGCCCTGAATCATGTTATGAATCATTCACTTTAAGACGGCTGGATTTACTGGTGGATCAGTAAATGCAAATGCAAGGACAGATATTTTTTGAAATGATACATGTATTATTCCAGACGGTAATGGCACAGACAAACGCCTGCTTCAATTTGTTTATACAATTCGGACACGTTGCATTTGAGCCGACAAAAAACAAACAAGTTCTTAAAGGCAGAGATGTATGTTCATCCCCGGCATTCTTTCCACAGAGAAGTCATTCATTACACTGGGTTATCATTAAGGGGTCCTTTCGCAGAGTTGGAACATGTGGTCAAGGTTATGTGTCTTTGGCTGGTTCCCACACAACAAAGGATATTTGAATTTGGTGCTCGCTGACAGCAGACACTCCGACAAAACACCGTAGACATACTCGGTGTAACTGATTCGAAAATGTGCTGTCCAAAATGAATGTGTGTGTGTGTGTGTGTGTGTGTGTGTGTGTGTGTGTGTGTGTGTGTGTGTGTGTGTGTGTGTGTGTGTGTGTGTGTGTGTGTGTGTGTGTGTGTGTGTTGGTTGTTGTGGTACATTCGTTAGTTCAACATTGCAGAAGATATATTGCA